>JAZAVK010000290.1:0-10661 GCA_037954305.1 Neonectria magnoliae
CATATTGCCTTGTGCATCGGTGTTGTGGTATTTCTATGGATTTTTCTGTCTGTTTTTGCGACCGAGTTGGAATTGCACAAAGTCCCGCGACACACCGTCTGACCCTAACCCTACGGCCTCCTCTTCTAAAAATACTAGCTATAGTTAACTAATTAATAGAGTATATAGAATTAGGTACTTTATTAGGGGATTCTAGAATCCTTTCATCTAGTTACTTTATTAAGGTATATAGATAGAGAATAGCACAATATTAGTATATACCCTATAAGGAAGGGGGATATAAGTAGCTTTAAAGGTATCTCCTAGTTTAGACTTAGCCCTAGCTATTATAATAATATCTTACTTTAAGGTCTAGTTAGTAAGTCTATTACCCTAGGCAATATTATCTTTATTATATTATTACTTAAGCATTATTATAAGGAGTCTAGCGGAGTACTATTTCTATACCTCTTCTACCTTATTAGGAAGTACTACCTAAGATACTTTAGCTACCTCCTTTATAAAGGGGTATATATAGCACTTTATATAGTAGTAGAATATATCCTTTAATATAGTAACTAACTTATTTTACTTTCGCTTAACTATATCTAGATTAGGTTCGTTCTTACTAAAGAGTTTATTAAGCTATACCTAGCAATTTTCCTCTGCTAACTCTCCGTAATAGTATATAAATCGTAACTTAGACTCTAGGTCTCTCGCTATCTATTGCTTCTATAATACTAATAGGCTTAGGCCTTATAGAATAGTATAGTTAATATATCTAAGGTTAAGGTATATTAATACCTAGCTACTAATATTAAGGTAGATCTCCCTAATACTAGCGAGGGGGATAGCAATATATTAATAGGTATAGATTATACTATCTATTTAAGTACTATAGGTATTAACATTATTATCGCTAGGCTTAATTAGGGAGATAGGGTTTATAAAAGTATATCTATTAAGGTTAATACTAAAGAGTAGCTTCTCTTATACCTATTAGTACACTAAGTCTTTAACCATACTAATAAGGAGGGCAATAGTATAATAATCTTAAGAAAGGAATATATTACTTACTAAGTTAGAGTAGATCGACTACTATAAGAGTTAAAGGTTAATATTCTTAAAGGTAAGGTTATCTATACTATCTCGTACATTTATATAAATATCCTAGAAAGAGGCTAGATTAGTAAGGTTAGTAAAAGCACTATACTAATATTTCTTCTAGTTAGGGAAGAAGGGAAAGGTAAATATAAGAGTAATAGTAAATTTCTCCTCTATTATAAATACATTAATAATAGTCTTACCGTACTCTTATATAGTAGTAACTTAGTCTTTAAGGTGCTAGATAAACTACTTAGAGGGTAGTACAATTATATCCTCCTTCCTAATATTAAAGCGGAGGTGGATAATATATATAGAAAGTATAGCGAGGTACTAAGTAAAGCTAGGCTTATCTATAGTTACGCTAAGGTCTAAGTTATCGAACTATACCTTATCCTTCTTATTAATAAAGCTATTACGGAGGCTATTAAGGTTCTACTTAGCATAGAGGATAAAGCAATCTAGAGTCTTAATATTTAATAAGCTAATAATAAAGTACTTAGTAAGGGCTTAGAGAGATTATAGCTTAAGAGTTATACTTAGTATATAAGTTTGCTTAGTTCTATTCTATATCTTAACTATAATCCTAATATATAAAGGGATATATAGGCCCTAGATATATATAGCTATAGTATATATACTAGTAAAGTAGCTACTGCTAAGTTAAGTAGTAGTATCTTTAGCATAGCTAGCGAGGAGGTTATTATTAACTATAATAAGGAGTAGCTACTATTAAGATATAAGGTTCTTATTAAAGTTTATATTAGTTACCTCTTGCTTATTAAGCAGTACCTTAATTACCTCTTACTCTTATAAGTAGGGTTAGGCAGGCTCCTACTTAGGCTCCTACTTATAGAGTAAGTAATCTATTATCTTAATAGTAGGTAACTAGTTAATAGGTAGGGAAGGAGGGGTAGAAGGTATAATACTATATATATTTAGGGCTTTAGTAAGGTTATAGAAAGGTATAAAGGGAGAAGGTTATAAAGAGAGAAGAGGTTTAGGTATATATAATTAAGTAGGTAAAAATTCTATAGTTAGGGCTAGGGTATAGGAGTTCTATAAATTATTAGATAATATTAGGGTATTATAAATATTAAGAAGTATTTATAGCTATTAGTAGCTATTAGTAGCTATTAGTAGTTATTAGTAGTTATTAGTGCTTAGTATTAGACTAGAGTTAATTTTAGTATTTAGCTATTTATACTATTATTAGTAGAGATATAGGAATTATAGGAAAGTACAATAAGAAGGAATAGAGTAGAAAGGAAAGATAATTTATTTAAATATAGATTTATAAAGGGATTAGGATAAAAAAGTAAGTAAAAGAAAGGGAATATAAAGTAAACTCCTAGCTAAGTACTATAGGTAGTACGTAACTTTAGCTAGTAAGAGAGCATGCTATACCTATATAGTCCCTCTACTTACCTATAAATAGGCAAGTAACGCTACTATACTAAAAGGTACTATAGTAGTATATTATTACGCTTTAGTTATTTTTACTCTTTTAGCTATAATATAGGTAGATTAGGCCGTAAGGTTAAGGTCTATAGTAGGGTTATAAGAGGTTCGGTATTATATTACTTTCCCTATAATTATATTAGAAATTACTTAGCTAGGGAAGGAGATTATCCTATTATAATAATAATTTTTATTCTACTATTACTACCTTTTATAGAATAAGTAGGGTTATTATAGTTATAAGTATTATTACTATCTATTCCTACTCTAGTATATATTACTAAAGCTCTCTTCTAGCAGGGCTTAAACAGCTTATTAATAGATAGTAACTAGAAAGCTAAGGGCTATAATAATACTATATAGCTAATAGAGATTATAGCTCTAGCGCTATACCTATTTATACTGCCTCTTCTAGTTAAGCGAGTAGTCCTTATATTCTTAGGTAATTCTTTCGGTAAGAGTTATAAGCTTAGTATTAGCTAGGATAAGCTATAGCTTAAGGAAGGTATTCTTAGCGATAGGTAGGAACTAGTGAGAGGAATATAGTAGTTTCTTTAGGAGTAGGGGATATATAATTTATAAGGTAATTAGTATAACCTTTAGGGTAGGGGTATAATAGAGGTAATGTATTTAAGGTAAATTAGAAAGAGGTTCTTTAGTAAGAGCTTAGTTAGGGTCTCTATATTTAATAATTAGAGTATTATTAACTCCTAATTGCTTAGCGATATTCTACCTAAGCTCTTTAACCTCTAGGTTAAGTTACTTACTATATTTATCTAAAGGTTAGTTATTCTAAAGCTTAAGGTTAATTAAGGGATTAAAACTACTATCTTAGTTAATATTTCTCTCTACGTAAGAAAGGTAGTTAGGCTATATACTATTAATCATAGGCATAGTGCTTCTATTATATATATTTAAAGCTAGTAGTATATTATCTTTAGCTATATATTACTTCTTAATTATTAAACTATATACCTTAGACCTACCCTATACCCTTAGGTTAGACCTAACTATTATATTAAGAGGTTAGGTTATATATATAGGTTATATATATCTTTATTATATAATATTTAAATCCTTTATATAATTATAGTATTATTCTCTATTATTATACTCTCTTACTTTTACCTACTAATAGAGAAATCTTATCTCCTAATAGATAATTATACCTTCCTTTATTAGTTAATAGATGAAATTATAGTATTATTTTCTATCCTTATATCCTCTTGCTCTTAGCTACTAATATATAAATCTTATCTCCTAGCTAATAAATATCTTACCCTCCCTCCCTCCTTTATTAACTAGTAGATAAAATTATACTATAATCCTTATAGAGAGCTTATAACCTTATAGTTAAATTTTAATAGGCTACTAATTATATAGCCCTTATAATCATTAGTAGGACCGGCTAATAATTAACTAACTATTGCTTATAGTAGTATCTAGGGTAGAAGTATCTTCCTTATTCTTATCTTCCTCTTCCCCTCCCCTTTCTACCTCTAACTCTCCCTCTTCTATCTTAGCTATCTCCCTTATCTTAACATTCTACTATAGCGGCTCTATTTAGCATAAGAAATACTATAGTAGGGATAGGCTCTCTACTTCTAGCTCTACTACCTACTACTTCGCTTTTAGGTAACTATAAAGGTTATACTACTTACTACTATTATAAAGTAAATATATAGCCTACCTCCTAATTAAGGTAATAGGCTAAGGATATACTAGAAAGGCCCGGATAGTTTCTAGCAGCCTAAAAAGGTTATAGTAAGTAGGTAGTAGAATAGTAGGTAGGCTTACTACTATCTTAGCCTAAGCCTAAGGTATATTTATCTCTAATATAGGTAGGAATAGAATATCCTCTTTACTATAGCCCTATAGTAGTATATCCTTAAAGGCCTATAGAACTATATATCTTAGGTTAGGGCTATTACTCTAAACAGAACCTACTAAAGAAACTATTCGCTTAAGTAGCTATTAGCAGTAGCGCTAGATAGCTTTATCTATAGTATACTATAGCTTCTCTATATAGACTATTAGCTATAGCTAGTCTACTTAGGCATATATTTTAAGGTCCTAAAAGGCCTAGGTAGATAGAATTCTTAAAAGTATTATAAAGTATAGGCTATTAGGGTACTCTTTATAGCGGAATATAATGCTTAGCCTTATATAGCAGTCGATTTCTAGTAGTGAGAAATAGGGAGCCTAGTATTAAATCTAGAAAAAGGCTAGCCTGCTATAATACTAGGTACTATAGGTATACTTAGTGCCTACCTTCTTTATCTAGTTACTATTAAAGGTAACTAGGATATAGTAGCCAATTTAGGACTTAAAGTAATTATTAAATAGCCCTACTAGCTTATTAATCACCTTCTAGAGCTCCTTAAAGGTATAGTAAACCTATAGAAAGTAGAGTTATACCTAGGTTAGCAGGCTTAGGCGCTTAAATAGGTAGTTAAATATAAAGTTACACTAACTATTATATAGTAGCTATTATTAGCAGGTTATTATCTAATATAGTAGTTCGCTCGGTAGGATATAGCTATCCCCTTCTATAGTAGCTTAGCTAGTTATCTTGCCTATTAGGGCTAGCATAGCAGCAGTATATATAGACTATACCTTAATATATACCTCCTAGATAGTCTAGGCTATAGAGATATAGCTTACATTAGTAGTAAATTTATCCTACGCCTACTAGAGCTAGTATAGGCTTAGCGTCTTACTTTACCTAAGCCTACCCTATACCCTATCCTAATAGGACTTAACCTTAGCTAGGAAGTATTTATAGTAGGCCTAAGTAATCTCCTTAGTAGCGAGCTTTATAGCCCGGTTAGCTAACTACTCTACCTTATAGTTACGCCTCTTATTAAAGGCTAGCTAGGTATACTAGAGCTACTTCTAGAGTAAGAACTTAACAGTAACCTATAAGGTAGTAAGAGCCTATATATTAGACTAATAGGCTAGGCATACCTAAAGGGGGTTCTAGGGGATATAGAGGTTAATAAAGGTCTTAAGCATAAGGTAGCCTTACTATTAGTTTATATAAGCCTAAGGGATCTAAAGCATCCTAAATATATTAATAAAAGCATTAAGCCTAAGGCCCCGCTACTTTTTATAGCTATCCTAGGTCTATATATACTAATAAGATAGCTAAATCTACTTATTAAAGCCTAGCACCTATTCACTACTTAGAGTATATATAAGAAGCTAATAGAGAAGCTAGGTAGTATAGAAGTTAAGTATCTACTAGACTAAGGGAGGGGATAAGGGTACCTAGCTAGGTAATAGCTTAAGGAAGATATAATTAAGAGGAAGAACTAAGTAGATAGCCTAGGTAAAGATAAGGGTATTAATATCTTTAGTAGGGATAGCCTAGAATAGGTAGTATTCCCTAGGCTCTAGGTTTAGTAAGACTATATAGGTTAGCAAGCTAGTATATAAGCTCTAGTTAGGGTAGAAGGAACTATTACTCTATATAGCTAGGATAGTATCTAGGCAGAAGGTAACTTCCTTCTAGATACTATAGTTAGTTAAGGCTTAGGGGTTTAAGATAGCCTAAAGATACTACTTATTTACCTCCTAGGTATAGAGGAGGGTAGGGTAGTTTAGCTAAGGTATAAAAGCCTAGTTATAATTTTAGCTTATAGAGAATAGGTCCTTAACTATACTCTTATTAAAAGTAAGCAGGGGGAGGAACCTAAAGCTAAAGAGTTAGTAATCGCTTAATATAATACTAAAGAGCTCCTTATTATAATTATATACCTTAGCGCGAATAATACTAGGTTACCGGGCCTTTAGGTATACTAGGTTAGATATTTAGGTAGGCTTAACCTTAGAGGTATAGGTACCTATATTATAGAGGAGGAAGGAATAGAAGTAGGTAGTAGCTAGGGAGGCCTCTAGCATAATATCTATAAGCTACTTATAGAGATAGTAATTATACTAGTTCTTCTATAAAAGGGTCTAAGGCTTAGACTAGTTAGAGGAGATAGGGCTACTTATATAGTCTTACATCCTAATATTAAGCTAGTATAAGTAGATATCTAGCTAGCTTAGGTTAAGGCTTACTAAGACTATATCCTAGAACATATATAAGGTTTCCTAAAGGCTAGGCTAGGTAAAGGTATTCTTTAGGTTATAAGCCTAAAAGAGTAGGCATAGGCTCTAGAAGTAGCTAACTAGCTCTCCCTTAGTAATTAGGATAATAGTTAAGTTCGCCTTCTTTATAATAAAGGCCTAGAAGTAAGAGAGGTCTTTAGCTAGGATAGTATATATAAGAGAAAAGGACTAGCTCTTATCCTCTACCCTCTACTAGCCTATCCTAGGCTTTTCCCTAAAGGAGTAGGATTTAGTATAGGTAATATTATATATATAGAGGATCTCCTATTAAATAGGGTTAGAGATAGTCTTATAGGCTACCAGGATAATAATATAGTTATAGAGATCTTATTACTACTTAAGCGAGAGGCTATTAGAGGTAGCTAATATTATTAAGCGAGTAGCCTTAGGGAAGAAAAGGAGGATAGAGATATAGACACTCGCTATTATAAAGTAGCTAAGAGGGATATATTATATATTTATAAGGTTAAGGCTATATAGCTAAATAACTTAGTTAGTAGTAAGGTTAAGCTTATAAGGGAGGAGAAAGGTAAGGTAGAAGTAGTTAGGTAGGTAGATAGCTACTAGATCCTTAGCCCTAAGCTATATACTATTAATATCCTACTACTAAGAGAAGGTTACTAAGGTCTAGGGAAGGCTAGCTTATATCTTATAGAAGGAGAGTAGCTTAGCTAGTTAGTTAGAGAGAAAGGACTACTACTATTAGAAAAAGGCCTAAGGGTTATAAGTACTATTCCTAATACTAAAGATAGTTACTAAGGGAGGAAGGGACTACTAGAGATACTAAACCCTTTCTTAGATTATATATATATATTCAGGCTTATTATACTCTTCTAGGTATTAACCTATATAGTATTATATTAGTATATAGTAGCTAGTAAGTAGGTAGGATATAAAGACTAGGGTTTATATAGCTATAATTAAATATAAAAAATATATAGAGTATATAATTATATATATAGCCCTATATCTAAAGAAAGTTAGGGCTACCTACTATTTCCTAGTTATAGATAGCTTAGATAAAGTGGCCTAAGACTAGTAAAGCTAATAGTATAGACCCTATAATACTTAATAAGTCTAAAGGTAATAGAGGGGGATTACTAGGCTTAGGAGGTAGACTATTAAAGACTAAGCCTATAGATAGAGGTAGAGATACTACCCCTACCTTAGGTACCTTAGGTTTAGTATTTATATTATATAGTAGAGCTTAGTAGTCTAAGAGCTAATCTTAGGTATTGTATAAAGTTAGAGTAGATAGAAGGGTAGGAGGGAGAGGGTATAGGGTATTATATAAGGTTAGAGTAGACAGAAGAGCAATAGAGAGCTCTAAGGGGATAGTAGTATTAGTAATTATAGTTACGCCTGCCTAGCTTATCTATAAGGATATTATCGTAGTAAGCCTAGGGCTTTAGCGCCTAGGGCTTTAGCGCCTAGGGCTTTAGCGCTTAGAGCTTTAGTGCCTTAGTTATAGTAGCTCCTACGGTTCGGTTAGTATAGTAGTAGCCTTAATAGTAGCCTTAATAGCTAGCGGGCCTAGTAGGGGGGTATATACTAAGCGAATATTTATATTACTAGTATATTCGTTAATATATTATACTTACCTCTCCTAGCGTATTTTTTCTTATTGTTTCTATTATGCTACTTTTTCTATAGTAGAGAGTATATAGTAACCTATAATAGAGAGTTAATAGAGTTTACTCTCTTTCTCTCTATTTATTTATTTATTCTTCTCTATTTATACTACTATTATATCTATTACTACCTTCCTTTGCTTTTTTTCTTATATTATATTATATAGCTTAATAGTAGGATATCTATAGTAAGCATAATTAGATAGTCTAGGAATGCCTATAAGGTTCTTATAGTAATATATATATAGCTATTCTTATCGAGCCTAATAATTAGGTTCTATATTAAGGGGTATATACTATAGTAATTATAGAAACTAGGATAGGTAGTCTATAGCACTAGGCTAGGGCTGTGAGGGGTATATACTATAGCGGTTATAGAAACTAGGATAGGTAGTCTATAGCACTAGGCTAGGGCTATAATAACATTATATACTAGCTCTTTCTATTCTAAGATTACTAGTATCTTAGAGGCCTAAGGTATAGGGTAAGTCTATAATATTAACTAAGAGATAAAAGGATAAGGTAAGGGATAAAGCTAGCTATAGGTTTTAGGGTTATATATATAGTAATAGTATTCCCTCCTTTCTATCTATTTCTATAGGTAGGATACTAAAATACTATATACTTCCCGCTAAATAACTATTACTATAACTAAAGTAATCTAGTTAAACTCTACGGTATTACTCTAAGGGTAGATCTTAAATAAATCCTATTAGCCTACTAAAGAGAAGTAAGGATCTTTTATATATAATAGATTAAATTAGTTAAAAGAATGCCTTAATAAGGTAGATTTTATTTAAAACTCCTCCTATTAGTCTATCTAGTAAGGCTATAGTACGCTACCTTAGGACCTATAGCCTTATAAGCTATATTACTTTACCTATTACATTAGGAATATACTAATAGAGATATCTTATCTCTTAGTAGATAAAGCTCTCCTCCTCCCTTCTTTATAACCTAGCGGATAAAATTATAGTATCCTTACACTACAAACTCCCTATAGAGAAATCTCATCTCCTAGTAGATAAACATTATACCCTCCCTCTTTATTAGCTACTAGATAAAATCATAGTATTATCTTCTACTATTATACTCTCTCGCTCTTAGTATAATATAGTCTAGGCAGCCCTAGGTAGCTAACCCTAAGCCTATAGTAGGAAGTTATTAGTAATAGCAGCCTTAGCTATAATTATTACCCTTAGCTATAATCATTACCCTTAGCTAGCACTCACACACCTCCGGCTAGTACTTACAGTTAAGCCTAGCGTTAGTATAGCGCACTACTAGCTACCGCTTAAGTCTAGCTCTAGGTATAGCTACTACTAGTTAGGAGGGTAGGTCTTAAATATATCCTATTAGCCTACTAAAGAGAAGTAGGGTATCTTTCGTTTATAATATATTAGATTAGTTAGAAAAAACCCTAGGATAGGGTATATTTTATTTATAATTCCTCCTATTAGTTAGTCTCTTTAGCTACTTAATAAGGGTATAGTACACTACCTCGTAACCTATAGCCTTACTAGCTATATCGCATCCTAATTTGCCTATTACATTAGGAATAAAATGCCTATATAATAACTAAAATAAAAATAGTTCCTAGATATATATTTATTACGTTTTTCTCTATCTATTTATATCTATATTGCCTTATGTATTAGTATTATAGTATTTCTATGGATTTTTCTATCTGTTTTTGCGACTGAGTTAGAATTATATAAAGTCCCGCGATATACTATCTAACCCTAACCCTACAGCCTCCTCTTCTATACTAATAGTATCTAATTAGTATAGTTACTCTAAGACTATAGTGCTTCTACTACTTTACCTCTAGCATTCTAGTATTAATAACACTTTAGCGTGTAATAATTATTAACCCTAACCCTTATATATACTACTCTCTTTAATCTTTATATATATTACTCTCTTTAATCTTTATATATATTACTCTTTTTAACCCTTATATATATTACTTTCCTTAATCCTTATATATATTACTCCTTCTAATCTTTATATATATTACTTTTTTTAATCTTTATATATATTACTCCCCTTAATCTTTATATATATTATTTTTTCTAACCTTTATATAATCTTACTTATTTTCTTTACTTTACTTTATATTTTAATTTTTTAACTTTATAATTTTCTTTCTTTTTTATTATTCTTTTCTTTACTTTATTATTTTTAAATTCTTTTTTCTTTTTTTTTTATAATAATCTTATTTACTTTTCTTATACTTTTTTTTTTCTTTTTATTTAAATATTAATAACTTTTCTCTTACTTTCTTTTTCTTTTAATTTTATTTCTTTTTACTTATAATATACTAAATACTCTTTTTATTTCTTTCTAATTCTTTAAAATTCTTTTTTT
>JAZAVK010000291.1:0-10397 GCA_037954305.1 Neonectria magnoliae
TAATAATAATAATAATAATAATAATAATAATAATAATAATAATAATAATAATAATAATAATAAACTTAGTATAGATCCTAGGTAAGAGAGGTATAATAATTACTATTAATATCTCTATAAGTAAATACTAATAATAATAATATTAATAATACTTATAAGTTTTTCTTAATATAGTCCTAATATATAACTATACTAATCTTTAGTAGATAAAGAGAAAAGCTAGAGTAAAGAGTATAATTACTTTAAGAGATAAGTTTTCTAGTAAAGCTTTTATTACTATTCCTATAACTATAGCTATAAGGGTAGTATAGGATATTCTCTATTCTATATATATTATATAAATAAGTAAAGATAGTATTATAGATTTCTACTAAAATTAGGCTAATATAGTAATAGGTAGCTATATAGCTTATATATATATATATAAGACTTATAAGCTTCTATTATTTACTATTATTATAATTACCTAAGCTTTAGTAATAGCTCTCTTATATAAAAAAGGTATTAATACTATAAGTATAAGTTAGTTTTATTATATAATATTATATAATACTAACTAAAGTATAAAAGAAGCTTAGGAAGCTTAAGAATACTACCCTAAGAGCTAAGAGCTAGGCCCTTAAGTAACTTTATATTATACCTATAGTAATAACTATAGGCCTATTAACTAACTAGCTTAATAAGTTAGTTAGTAGGGTTAATTATATTACTAAGGTACTTAAGTATCTTAAAGGTATATTAAGTTTAGCTCTTACTTACTTAAGTAGTATCCCTAAGTTAACTAAGTCCTTAGAACTTAGAGAATTTAGTAAAGAAAATAATTAAGAAGAATAGAGTTAGGAATAGGATTAAAAAGTAGGAAGGGAAGGTATAGGATTAAGGTATATTTATAGTTTAGTATAAGCTAGTTTTTTTACTCTTTATAGCTTTTTTCTAAGTATATTTTATCTTTCTCTAAGAGGAGGTAAAAGGTACTTAGTATAGGTATACTATAGGTTTAGCTAATACCTATAAACTTAAGCTATATACTCCTTAAGCTTATACTTTACTTTTACTTTATAATTATAATTATTATAAATTTAAAGAATAAGCTTATAGTATAGAATAAGGTATAAGTAAAGGAATTAATAGGTAATTAATTAAGCTATTTTATAGTTTAATAGTTATTACCTAAGTTTATATAGATTCTATAGTAGGTTTATAAAGAGGCTATATTTTTTAGTAAATCTTTAGTAAAAGATAATAATATATTTAGGTATTTCTTTACTATTTCTATATAAGTAAAGTAATAAGAATATATTAAGTATATATTAAGAGAAAAAAAAGCTTCTTAAATTAATTTTCTTAGTTCTTAGCTATATAAATATTAAGCTTTAGTACTTATTAAGGTCTTAGTATAAATATAATATTTTTTTATTATTAGAAGGAAGGTAGGCTTTTATTAGCTTAAGATAATTTATCTTATAGTACTTTCTTATTATATCTTAGAGTTAGGTCTAATATATAGTTTACTTAGATTAAGTATAAGCTTTAATTTTAGTAAGGGTTAGTACTTATCTTATATATAGAAGCTAGCTTCTTAGTTAATCTTTAACTTCTTATAGAGATTATTACTAAAGTTCTTATTATTATTTATAGTAAATCTACCTTATAGCTATTATAATAGTAGACTTTATAAGTAGGGTTATATTCTATCTTTCTATATAGTTATAGAATTAAGTAATTAGTTTATTAAGATAGATATTAAGAGAGAGAATAGTTAGTTTTATCTCTAGAAAGTAAGCTAATATAGCTTTATATACTCTTATAACTATATATAGGCTTTAGGTTTATTTTAATATAAGTACTTATATAATACCTTAGGGCTTTCCTCTAGGGGTAGTTAGAATATAGTATACTCTTATACTATAGATAATAATTAAATAGATAACTTATATATAGATTAGTCTTACTACTTTAAGGTTAACTCTCTATATACTTATAGTAATTATAGTAAGGGCTTATTATTAGTATTTAAGCTTTTCCTTAAGGGTATTTATATATAGTCCTTAGAAGAGTTTATAATAAAGGAAGAGTTTAAGGAATCTATATAACTTAATAGGTATTATTATTAAATCTTTAAGTTAGGTTTAAGTTTAATCTATAGTATATTTTTAAGTAAAGTATAGAAGTTTTACTTTATTTAGTTTCTAGATTATTCTATTTATTTAGGCTTAATTATTATAAATATCCTAGGTAGTTTTAAGTTAAGCTTAGGTTTTTTCTATATTATATCTAAATACTAATAGGTTAGTATTATTAATAAATCTAATAATTATTATTCTAGGTATATTCTTAAGGGCTTTATAAAGGCTAGAGATAAAAAGAATAAATAGTATAAATAATAAGGAGAATCCTTAAGAGATACTAGCTTAGATCTTAATAGAGTTAGAAAGTTAGCTATTAAAGTAAAAGTATACTATTTATATTATAAAATAGCTAGTAAGCTATATAAAAAGCTATCTAAGAAAGCTTAGTTATTATAAAGTTATAATAAGTTATTAGTAATTAATAGTATTAAAAGCTTTTATAAAGTTAAGTTAGAGAAGAAAGCTAAGGCTATACTAAGCCTAGGCTATATATATAGCTTTAATAATAATAATAAGAATAAGCTTAGTAAATCTCTTTAGCTAATTACCTATTTATTTTATAGATAGAAGCCTTTTTAATTCTACTATAATTATAATATATTAGCTAATAATTATTTTAATAATTTTTCTAATAATATTAAGTAAGGATATTAATTACTATCTTAATATAGTTTATTATTTAGCTAGGGTTTTATTTATCTTTAGGATAATTATAATAATTATAATATAAAAGTAAAGTAAGAAGTAGCTTATTATAATACTAGTATTTACTATCTTAGTAATTATAAGTATAAATAGCTTACTATATACCTTTAGGAACTTAGTAAGGATACTATTCTTACCTAGGGCTTTCTATAACTTAATCTTTTAAAGGGCTTTATAAATCTTAATAGGTTTAATATAAGGGTATATTAAGCTTAATTTAGGTTTAGAGGTTCTAGGGGGGGGGAGGGGAAGGAGGTTAGAGTTATTAGCTTAGGGTTTAGGGAAGAATCTCTATATAAAGGTTTTAGCTTTCTCTATATAGAGTATTACTAGCTCTATATAATTAGGTTAAGTAAGGGGTAGTAACTATAGTAGGATTATTATAGTTCTATTATATAGTCTTACCTATCTTTCTATTACTTAGAACTATATACTATTATACTTTAGAAGCTCTATAAAGAATTCTCTTTAAAGGGTATATTAAGTACTTTTTATACTATAGTTTTATTATATTTATACTTTAGTTAGAGCTTATTAATCTAAGATTTAATTAATATACTAAGCTATATAGTAAGCTTATTTAAGCTTATTAATTATTATAAATATTTTATTATTTTACTATAGATTTTAGTAAGGTATAGGTTTTTTCTATTTTAAGATTATAAATTAAGTAATTACTTCTAACTATTTAAAGAGCTAATCTATTACTTTATTAAGGGTTTCTATAGTAATTATTATACTTTAAGTTTATTAAAGATAAATTATTATTTTATTAATAGTTTTATAAAGATTAGTTTTCTTTTAATTATAACTAAGGTTTAATTTAAAGGTTAATTTATCTAGAGTAATAATAATATAAATTTATTATAAAAAATAGTTAGATTCTTTTAGTTTATAATTAGTTTCTTTATATATTATATAAATAATTTCTAAGGCCTAAGCTAGATTAAGAGTATTATTTTAATAGCCTTAAGCTAGCTTAGTAATAGTACTATAAAGTATAAAAAAGCTAATATAGTATTATATTACTTTTTAGATAAAAGTATTATTACTTTAATTTATTTAATTATAATAATCCTAAAAAGAGTAGTAAAGATTAAAATTACTAATAAGTAATATATAATTACTTAAGGTAGTTTCTATTAAGGCTTATAATATAAGTAAATTATCTTTACTATTTAGAAGGTTATAAAGAGCTATAATTTAGTATTAAGTCTTTATAAAGATAATACTTACTTAATCCTTTCTTACTTTAGATAATTATAACTTAGGTCTATATTACTTATTAATATATATTACTATTTATCTACTTTAGTAAACTATATAATAATTATATTTACTTAAGTAAGCTAGAGCTTTAGTCTTAAAGTTTCTATTAAGTTTAAGAAGTATAATTATATTATATTTATTATAAGCCTATAGAGTAATTTATATAAGAATAAGCTAATAGTTAGTATTCTAAAAGAGTATTAATATTAATTAATTACTTAAGAGGGTAATAATAATAATAAAGAAGTAAAAGTAAATATTATAAATAAAGATAGTATATAGAAAGTATAAGCTTAAATTAAGGACTAACTAAGAATACTTTATAGTCTATTTACTAAGTCTAGGGGCTTTCTAAGCTTTTTTAATAAAAAGCTTTTAAGTAATTAAACTAATAGAAAAGAAAGTAAAAAGCTTTAGGATATAAATACTTTAATTACTATATAATCTTAAAAGTAAAGTAATCTATCTAAATAGCCTTCCTTAGTATATACTTAGTATAAGGCTATAATAAGATAGTTATAGCTTTAAGCTATATATTTACCCTTATATAAAATATAATTTAATAGGATCTTTCTTTACTTAATTAAGTATTTTTCTTTATTAAAATATATAGTACTTTTATATTATCTATAGGTAAGAGCTAATTTATAGTTCTAAGCTAGATATCTAAATTTAAAATAATTATAATATTAAGTAAGATAAAGTTCTTTATTAAAGAGTTTATAATTATATAATTATATATTAAGTAATAAGCTATTATTATAAAGATAGTTTACTTTCTTAATAAAGCTAATATATAGAATTAAGTTTATTTTTACCCTAAGGCTAGGATAGTTAGTTTTTTATTTTTTTATTTAAAAGATTCTTAATTAGTTAAATTTAGTAATTTCTTTAATAAGCTTATTAATATTATTTAGAATAAATATAAGTTAGATTCTCTTTACTATTATTATAAAGATTAAGGGGAATAAAGCTATATTATTACTAAAAGCTTTAATAATTTAATCTTTAGTTTAGTAAGCTTATACTTTATTAATAGTAAAGAAAGTAAGGATTATATTATTACTAAGAAGCTTTTATACTATAATAATACTAGAATTACTATAAGCTTAGTTTACTACTATTATAATATTTTTTAAGGTTTAATTACTAATATTAAGAAGAGTATTTTTAGTTTAAATAGTAACTTTATATTTAATATAGTTTTAAGTTATTTATTTAGAGCCTTTATAGTTTAAGATTATAAAGTTTTATACTATAATTAATATATATAATAATTAATTTCTTTTATAATTATTAGTTTTAGTAAGGGCTATCTTAATAACTAAGGTAAAGATATTAATAATATTTAAGATAATTTATTCTTTAAGGCTTACTTCTAAGTTATATAAGGTATTCTTTTTATAGGAAGTATATACTTATATCTTATATATAGTATTATAAGATTAAATAATATTCTAAACTTATTTAAGGAGGTTAAAGGAAATAATTCTAATAATAATATTATATACTTTACTTTCTAAGTTATTAACTAGTATTCTACTAATTTCTATATTAGGTTTATTACTTTTACTTAGTATATATTAGCTAATTTCTATTAAGAAATTATATTAGCTTTAGTTAAGGCTATATACCCCTAAGTTAATAGTTATTAATAATATATTAGTACTATTACTATAGCCTTAATATACTATTAAATCCTAAGTAATATATATATAAGGATTTTAAATTTAGTATTAGAATATATTTTAAAGGTAGGTTAGTAGTATAGTAAGTAAAAACTAAGAATTTATAAAAAGGTTATCCTTATATTATAATTAAACTTATTATAAATACTATAATACTAAATCTCTAGTTATACTAACCTCTCTTAACTACTACTTCTTAATAATTTAGCTACTACCTATATAGTAACTAGGGTAAAATAAATTTCCACGATTTCACTTTAAGGCTAGAGATACTGTTTAGTGGAGAGACGAATATCTATCGGGACTATAAACATGTCACACCAAAACGGCTCGAGAGGCAACATAAAATGGTCACCGAATCCTTAGGTTCTGCTATGAGGCCGCCTGAGCCAGCTGAAGACAAGGCCTTACTCGATGGAGTTGTCACTGAATCTAGGGCTCCGAGGCACTACCTGGATGTCTGCTCGAATATTGCAGAAGACGATGGCACGATCCAGTTGACGGTTTCGACTGATGAATTAATTACCGTGAGACGACAATGCGTTAGTGAGGGACAATGGCAGGTTGGCGGATATCTCAGTGAAGAATCCCTTCTGCGCTTAGCCCGAGACTTCAAAACCACCGGCGTCTAGAGAATGGCAAGGAACAACGAGCGGTCGTCATCGATGCCATTCAAGGGCATAAGTCCATACAGCGGACGAAGAAACAAAGGCGTCGCTCAAGGCCCGGTCAGCCCTGCCAGGACGTTGCACCCGAACGTTGGACTCCAGTCCTAGGTTCAGACTATGTCCGGCCTGGCCGGCATTAAAGGACGTCTCTAGGCTGGCACAGCAGGAAGCAGGGGGAAGGGGGGATTGCTATTTCTCCTTGCCGGTAGGGAACTGTCTGGAAGCTGCACGGCCCCACGGAAGCACCTAAAAGATCAGCAGCGAAACGACGATTGAGTTGCCAAGGTAACATGTCGCCGGAATATTAATGAGAGCATAGAGTGTAGCGTAGTGTCAAAATGACCGAAATGGCCCTCTGCTATCGCAGCTACTTTCAATAGATATTTCGAAGCAAGTGTCTCAACACAACGTTGCCGTCTGTTTGGCCGAGCGTATTACGAAAAATCTTACCTGTCTTCTTGGTATAGGTGCGCAGCTCTGCAACAGTCTGGAAGGTTGTCACCTTTTCCGCACTATTCCTCCGTCCCCATTCGAGTAGGTCAATGATGTTAACCTGCGTTCTTCGTGTGACCTATGAAATGCGTCAGCCCAAGCCATCCAAAACTGATAGATGGTATCTTGCCTTCTCACACTGTCCACACGTCTTGGGAAGTGGTTCGATGCTTATTGCGCGACAAAGCGCATGCCATGCATCTAGGTTATCCTCTGCCCCAAACCACATACTGAACTCGCTTTTAAGCGCGTCCTGGTATCTGTTCCATGCATTGTCTGATTCAGGATCGCCACGGCGCCATCTCTTTTGTTCCTGCAGTTTGGCATACGAAATGGCTGGGGAGAGGGAAGGATTATAATTGAATGTTGGGAAAGATCGGAAAAACCCATCCAAAGGAGTTTCCGTTTGTTCTTGGTGAGCTGGTGAGTCCCGGAGGTGCTGCTCAAGAGCTTTCTCACTGCTGAAGGTCCGGTCGCAAGTCTCGCAGTCGAAGGACGGGCTGTGGACTGGTGAATCCCGGAGGTGCTGCTCAAGAGCCTCCTCGCTGCTGAAGGTCCGGTCGCAAGTCTCGCAGTAGGAGGACGAGTTGTAGACTGATGGACTCATTATATCTCGCCAATCCTTAGGCAATCAATACAAATCCTTCGCCATGCTAGATGGTTCGGCAATTTAGGAAATTTATGAATGCCTATACTGCCCATTATTCAAGGAATGGGGGAGCCTGGTGCAGCCCGACAGGCAGAAGACCAGGCATTACTTATTCCACCTTACACCTGCTACATACAATCATTACTTCCAGGACACATTGGATAAAAGGTACTTCAAATTTTAACGCATGGTTCCTTGGCTAACTTACAAAATGAAGCCGCCAGCTACGGCTCCAAGACCAGATTTCTTCAAAAAGCTTTTCTGGCTGCTCGCATGGAGAAGTTGTTCGACTGGAAGATCTTCTCCAGAGCCATCCCCTGAGTAATGACGATCATATCATCCTGGAAATCCATGACATTTTGCGGTCCTACTACAAGTTGTCTAGGAAGCGCTTCGTGGATAACATTCGCATGCAAGTCGCCGACCACTACCTTGTCACTGGGCTCGAAACTCCCTTGAAGCTGTTTTCGCCCAAGTTCGTTGCAGCAATGACGAGCGAGCAACTTGAGGATATCGCAGCAGAGGAACCAGGGGCAAGACGACGGAGGGTAGAGCTCGAAAAAGAGATACAACAATTAGAAAACGGCAAACGAATCGTCCGCTAGGATTGCGTTATTGAACGGTCGCACCCTAGAACCGTACGTGGTGGGCAAAAGTCGAAGAGAAGGAAGTTTGAAACCCGGTTAATTTATGTTGTTGGGCTGTGCCTCCGTTAGATCTATCATCATGGTCAAGAGAAAGTGCTAGGAGTAGGAAAAGGAAAAATAGACTTTCTATGGGTAGATATCATGCCAGGGTGTAAGATTATTGTACGTTTGTAAGCAAGGAGCTTTCTGCGCAATTCAGTCATGTATTTATTACTTCCTAGTGGCCTCGGACGCCTGCTCCGACCCGGAGATCCACGGATGACTCCACGCATGCCCGGTGGACGTGCGCTTCCCGGGATCCCACTGCAGCATCCCCCGGATGAAGTCCAGAAAGTCGTCCTTTCTCTTGCCCTGCAGCGACGTGACGAGAGACTCCAGCGTCGCCGGCGGTGGCAAAGGAACCACTCCCTTCCAATCGCCCGCATCGTCCCAGTACTTCTGGGACTTTGGGCTTCTCCGCAAGAAGTCCAGGGGTGGTGGTCCGAGTATCCTCACCATGTGGGCTAGGTGGAAAGCCTCGTTGATTTCAAGGTTGTCAATGTCGTAGATCTGGAAGAGACCTTTTGGTTCGAGAAGATCCCACGCCTGGGGTAAAGGAAGGTCAGCACTGCGTGAAGATGCCGTGAAGAAGAGCCTTGGGGGAAAAAAAGAAGGAATGGACGTACCAAAATCCCAATCGACCATAAATCGACGGCGAAGTCCCATTGCATGTCTAATAGAACCTCGGGAGCTCGGTACTGCGTGGGCATGATGAGCCCAGTTTGGAGCTCACTGTCGGGGCAGATGCGAGCGTGTCCAAAGTCACAGAGGTGCGGTGGGCCGCCGGCAGCCAGGAGCATCTGGGAAACGTGAATCACACGGTCCCCGATGACCTTCCTGGGTGTTGGGCGCGTGCGTTCATTTTCTTCGAACTGAGCTAACTGAGACTCGTCTGTGATCCCGAGAAGCAGGTTCCCAGCGTGAACGTCTTCACGGATGATCAGATCAGCACAGGTACTTGCCCTTCTCCCCTTTCTCTCTCTCTCTTTTTCCAACAAAAATGGGGTAGTAGAAGACCTACCAGTATGAATCACACTGGCCTCATGGTGTAGAAAGTTCAGAGCTAAGACGGTCCGCTGAATGGCTGATACTGCGGTTCCCTCGTCGTAGACGCCGTCGGGCTGCAGCTCTTGGAGGAGCTTGACGCTGACGCCAAGCGGAGGCAGGACAAAAACAATGTGAGGGCCGCAAGAACCCTGGATTGTGAAGTGATCATCAAGTAGTCGAATTTGCTCACGACCGGAGTGCTCCGACTGGATGGACTTCAGGTACTGGAGCACCTCCAGCTCTCGAAGGTGTGTTACATTAGTGACGTGCACTTTAAGCACAACGTATCGATAAGTTCTATGAGCGTGTCAGAAGATAAAAATAAAAAAAGAAGAAGAAGAAGTGATATGATGGCCGAAGGAAGGGGGTGGACTTACAAGAGGTCCAGGGCCAGCCATGTGGTGGACGAGGCGCCATATCCAAGCTTGGCTATGACCTGGTACTGATCGCGGATGACCTCGCCGATGCGCGCAGGATAGAACAGGCCTTCCTCATAGAAAGGAAGCGTCTCCTCCTCGACCTTGACCGACTCGTCTATGCGGTCAAAGCCGCCCTGCGGGAAGTTCTTGGGGGACACGCGACGATGGGCGGCCAGAGAGGTTGACATGATGGTCCTAGGGGAAGGAGCCGTGCGAAAGAAGGGAACGCGTGGGACACGTCGAGCCACTGCCGCCGCAACAGTGCGAAGAAGAGTTCGTGTGCCGAACGCAGGGAGGAGAGGGGAAACTGGAAGCAGCCGCGCTTCAAGCATTATTTGTTTGTTTCGCTCCTCCCCATGAGATTGTGATGTCCTTTCTTTTCGGCGCGCAGAAACGACGTTGATTTAGTTGGCCGAGGTTCTGGTCGGGGTTAGTGGTCCAAGGCCTGACTGTGCCGCTGTTTAGGCGCGCGCATAACGTGACCGAGGCCCTGACTGTGCCGCCGTTTAGGCGCGCGCATAACATGCCCGAGGCCCCCCATCGGCCGCCCACGATGTTGATACGAGCCTCAGGACATCGTCCCACCCAACCAATCACGCGACCAAGCCCCCCCACCACCCACCCCCGTCCCCCCCCTCACCCCCG
>JAZAVK010000292.1:0-10097 GCA_037954305.1 Neonectria magnoliae
AAGTGGCACGCCCAAGTCAGGTGGATCCCCGCGGCCCGTGCGCCGACGTTTTGCGCCAATGGCGCCGCGCGAAACGGTCATCAAGTGGCCTAGCGTGCCACTTGATGACCGCGGCCTCGCGGTTAGGGCCCGGCCTATTACTTCCTTCTTAATCTAGCCTCTTAGCTTGGGCTGGGTAAAGGCGGCTAGGGCTAGGGGAAGGGCAATATGCTTATACTTATAGCTATTGCCCTAGTTGCAGTAGCCGGCTGGGTAGAGAGCTTGGGAGAGGTAGTAGAAAAAGCAGCTAAGAAGCTAGCTGCCTTTGCCTCGGCCGGTATGGCTACTTACTGGGTAGCGGATTTGCCTCTAGAAGCCAGTGTAGCTCTCGAAGGAATAGTGATAGAAGAGGCTGCCTTTGCCCTTTGTGGCTACCTCTGCCTCTGCCTCCGCCTCTACCTCCGCCTCCGCCTCCGCCTACCCAATCCTAGGGCAGCTATACTATAAATAGCGGGCTTCCTCAGCCCTGTAGAACATCTAGTAAGGCCGGCAGCCTATTTTCCCCAAGCCCTTAATTTCCTCTAAGGTGGCTTCTATAGCCTATAGCTCCCGGCTGCTTGCCCGGCCTTAGTCCTGGAGTAGGTAGGGCCCTAGGCCGGCTAGCTCGCCCTACTGCTAATAGTTATCGCAGAGGAGGGCAGCCTAGCCAATAGCTCGGTAGCTGTAATAGTCCCTATCTAGGTGCTAGCCTAGGATATAGCGCTAGCACCCCTAGGTCTAGACTAGGCTGCCTATTTCCTGCCTTTCTACGTCCAGATAGGCATCTTCACTCGGGTTCCCCAGTAGCTAGCTTCTATCCTCCACTATAATCTCAGCCTACACTAGCTCGCTAGCGCGCCTGGCTCGCCCTACCTCCTAGCTATAGTTAACAATAAAGTGGGGGATATCAAGGTAAATTATATAGACAATAGTAGCTATATTAAGCTTAGTGCCTAGGGCTATAGTAGCGACTATATACTAGCTTTTCCCTTCCTTCTACTAGATATAACTAAGCTCTTACTAGGCTAGAAAGTTAGCATTAGGGTCCTCTAGGTCTCCGTAATAGTAGTGGCAGCCTAGCTAGAGGGCTAGGGCCTTATAGCTAGCACGGCTAGTATAGTAGATAATGCCTTTATCCCCTGCTTTTAGGCTGCCGGCTCGGGCCTATACTTACTGCTTGACCTCCCTAATCCCCTAGCCGTTATAGACCTAATAGACCCAGAAGCTAAAGTTAGGGTAGTGGCTGGAGGCTTAGATGTAAATAGGGGTCTGTAGTAGTATCGCTACCTTAAAGTTATGCTACCTGTGTAGCGGAAGGGTCCCTATAAGGAAGACTAAGGGGTAGCCGAGGCCCTATAGCTAGCTCAGCCTCTTTAGCTTTTGCCTATAGGCTAGGGCAGCTATAAAGGTTAGATAGCACTTATCTAAGATAACCCAGTCCAGCCGGCTGCTTAGGCTTAGGCTCGCTGCTCACTAGAGGAAGCTATTGGTTATAGTAGCCTTAGTAGAGACTACCGTTACTATAGGCTAGGCCCTTTAGGCTTCTAGCTAGCTATAGTAGTCTAAGCTGGCCTTCTAGTAGCGGCTGACTAGCTAGTCCTTTAGTACCCTATAGGGAGTAACTATAATCGTTATCCCAGCCCTAGCTAGTAAGGCAGGCACGATAAAGATAAGGCTCTTACTAGTGCCTGTAGGTAGGACTGCTACTAAGGGTATTTGCTTAGCAGTAGCTAGCTATATAGCCTCCTTCTACTATACTAACCGGAACTAGGCTGTATTATCCTAGAGGGCCTTTTATAAGGCCTAGAGTAGAAGCGGCTTGTCTAGGGCTACTATCTCCCCTTCTCTCCCTACTCTCCCTATTGCTATAGCTGCTGGCTTGGTAGCCTAGGGTAGCCTGAGGGGCAGCCTAAGGGGCAGCCTCTTCTTGATCTACCCTCCCCTTTCCTACTAATAGCTACCTTCTCCCTCTGCCTCTGCCCCTGCCTCTGCCCCTGCCCCTTCCCTTTCCTTCCTCTTTTTATTTCCCTTCCCTTTCCCTTTCCCTTTCTCTTTCCCTTCCCCTTCCCCTTCCCCGCTCTTTCTCTTGCCTTCCGGTCCTAATCCTAACCAAGGCCCTACTATAAGCCCCTTCTTATTATCCCTGTAGCTAAAGAAGCGGTACTACTGGCGGCTAGCCTAGCTAAAGACTTCTAAGGACTTAGGTATTAGCTGCTTTAAGATATTAATAGTAACCCTATAGCTAGCAGTAGTGCGGCCTATATAGGTAGTAGCTAAGTCCTTTGTATCCTTATAGTATTCGGCCTTGTTTTCCTCCTTGCCCCCCCCCTTAGCCTTGTTAAAATTAGCCTGGCTAGCTCCCTTAGCTCTAGTATGCTTTCGACTGATAATAATAGCGATATGCTGCTATTGCTATAGGGTAACCTGCTGGCTGCTATAGTGCTAGCTCTATTTCGCGAGGGCCTAAGATATCTAGCTACTATCCTATAGGCTGCTAGGGCTCTCTTAGTAATACTAGATAAAGTTACTAGGTAGGTAGACCTTATTAAAGGAGGCCTAGTAGCTAGCCTAGAGGCGGTCTGTGAAGGGCTGGATATAGATTATATATATTACTATAAGCTGCCCGATTTAGCTTAGTAGGGTCCTTAGGATAACCTTAGGGCTATCGAAGTGGGCAAGGGACTTATAATACTGGCTAATAAGGACGATCTTACTATTGATAATAAAGATACTACGGTCCTGATTAATGCTATTAACTAAGCGTAGCCTAGTGATCTCTGTACCCCTGAGTGGGTAGTTGGTTAGGTATATAAGGAGCAGTAGGAGCTCCTAGAACCTCTTAACCTTCTGGAGGTACTACTATACCTAGGGCTATTTCCACTTATCTTAGCCGTTAAGGAATTCCTTCTTAAAAGGCCTGGCTATAAGGTTCTATAGTATCTCCCTTTCCCTACTGGTAAGGCCGTTAGTATGGATAAAGGACTAGCTACGCTAGGTCTAGGTAAGGTTATCCTAGATAGTAGCGAGGGGGATAAGGAAGTAGCGTGCTAGCCTAGTAGCCGGCTTAGCTACCCTAGGCTAGAATATAAGCCTGTTGTCCTAGAGGAGGTCTTCTATATCTATGGTTATCTACCTTATTATATAGCGGATCGTCTCTATAGTAAAGAGCCGGCCCTAGAAATAGAGTAGGGTCCCTTCCTTATCCTAGGTGATTATAAGCCGGCTGCCTGTCTTAGAGGTGATCTTCCTTCTATAGAGTAGAAGGCTTAGGATATAGCCTATTAGCGCGTAGCTTAAGCTATATAGCTAGCTTTCCCTAGCAGTAGCAAGCTACTAGGGTAGGTCGGTAGTAGCGGCCCGGCCCTGGCGAGGGAGGATAGCCTTAGCTAGTAGAGCCCAGCCTATGTAGACAAGGCCGGCGAGGATGTAGGTAAAGTGGTGGGCCGGCCGTAGCTGCCCGGTCTTGCTATCGATACTAAGGATGGCGATGAAGTGCTATAGCGGGCTAGCGAAGGGGTCCTGGGGCAGCGGCTGCATCTAGAAGCGGGCTAGGGCCTGCAAGACCCCCTCTTCTAGGGCTACGTTCGCTTCGTCCGCTTCCTCGCTGCTGTTCTTGCTAGGACCTGTGCTGGCCGCTGCCGCCGCTGCTATCTCTCGTAGCCGGTCCTAGAGCTATAATAGGTCCTCCCTTTGCGGAGGGGTAAAGGAAAAGCTATGCTGGGTGGCTAGGTTAGCGGCGGTAAGGGGTAGGATCCTTATGTAATAGTAGAGAAAGCGCTTACTATAGCCCAGGTAGCGGTTTATGCTAGTCTTTTCCTAGAGGGGGCCGAAGGGCTAGCTATGCGGGCTCTAGGCATAGGGGCTAGCGAGGAATAGCCAGCCGATTAGGGGTATCTCTTATAGGCCGGCGATGTAGTGGCTAAAGAAGAGCTAGTCTAGGGCCTCGACTATAAGCTTAAGAGTAGCATTGTCCTCTAGCCTAGGTATCTAGCTGGCTAGGTAGATCGGGCCTAGGTCCTTACTGCTAAAGTAATCGATCTAGCCTGCCCGCTATAGCTAGTTAGTTACCTTATACTTGCCCACGCTATCCTTTAGTATCTAGAGCTATATACCCTACTGCTAGTCTTGCTTATTATCCTATTGCTGCTGGATGCTAGTGGCTAGCTAGGCCTCCCGCTGCTTCTCAGTCTCAGTCTTAGTCCCGGTCTCAGTCCCTATCCCTAGGGCCGGGGCCGGGGCTGGGGCCGGGGCCGGGGCTGGGGCCGGAGGTGGGGCTGGAGATGGGGCAGCGGCGGCGGCGGCGGCGGCGGTGGCGGTGGCATTGGCGGTATCGGAGGCGGCGGTATTAGTGGTATTAGAGGCGGCGGTATTAATAGGGAAGAAGAATCGCCTGGACGGCTGTATAAAGAAGGTCTGGGCCTAGACTAGGCGCTAGAGCCCTAATCGGGCCTGCCTATCCTTCGCTTAGTAGACCTGGCTGTAGTGCGTTTTATATTGCTTCCAGTTAATCGTGAGGAAGTTAGGGTATTATTAGTAGTAGAAGCTATGGTGGATTAGCAGCCTAGCAATAGCGGTAAGAGCTTGATCCAGTACCTACCGTCCCTTGCCCTCTTGCTGCCGCTACTACTGCTGCTACTGCTACTAGTCTAGCCCGCGTAGGTCCTGCCCCTTATAGTACTGTACGAGAGCCTGGCCGGTAGGCCTATCTAGGTCGCTATGCTCTCTCTATAGGTAGCTCTATACGTTAGCGATAGTATAGCTATGTACTTGGTAGATGAGCACACGGTAGGCCGGATAGTAACGTAGCTAGGACTAGCTAGTAGCGGCGATGGCTGACTACTGCTACTATAGGGCAGCCTCCTATCCTTGGTCTATATAGCTTCGCTGGCTTTACTGGGCTGGGCTGGCTGGCTGGCTGGCTGGCTGGCTGGCTAGCGTAAGTGGTAGAGTAATTGTTTCCCCCCTCTTTTTCACGCTCGCGATTCTCCATCTCCTTCCTTTCCCTCTCCTTCCTTCCTTCCTTCCTTTCTATTAGCTAGGGACTAGTCATCAAGTGGTAGATAGTCATCAAGTGGCACGCCTAAGTTAGGTGGATCCCCGCGGCCCGTGCGCCAACGTTTTGCGCCAATAGCCCCGCGCGAAACAGTCATTAAGTAGCCTAGCGTGCTACTTAATAACCGTAGCCTCGCGGTTAGGGCCTAGCCTATTACTTCCTTCTTAATCTAGCCTCTTAGCTTAGGCTAGGTAAAAGCAGCTAGGGCTAGGGGAAGGGCGATATACTTATACTTATAGCTATTACCCTAGTTATAGTAGCTAGCTAGGTAGAGGGCTTAGGAGAGGTAGTAGAAAAAGTAGCTAAGAAGCTAGCTACCTTTACCTTAGCTAATATAGCTGCTTGCTAGGTAGTGGATTTACCTCTAGAAGCTAGTATAGCTCTTGAAGGAATAGTAATAGAAAAGGCTACCTTTACTCTCTATAGCTACCTCTACCTCTACCTCTACCTCTACCTCTACCTCTACCTTTACCTCTACCTTTACCTCTACCTTTACCTCTACCTCTACCTGCCTAATCCTAGGGTAGCTATACTATAAATAGCGGGCTTCCTTAGCCCTATAGAATATCTAGTAAGGTTAGTAGCCTATTTTCCCTAAGCCCTTAATTTCCTCTAAAGTAGCTTCTATAGCCTATAGCTCCTAGCTACTTACCTAGCCTTAGTCCTAGAGTAGGTAGGGCCCTAGGCTAGCTAGCTCGCCTTACTACTAATAGTTATTATAGAGGAGGGCAGCCTAGCTAATAGCTTAGTAGCTATAGTAATCCCTATCTAAGTACTAGCCTAGGATATAGCGCTAGTACCCTTAGGTCTAGACTAAGCTACTTATTTCCTACCTTTCTATATTTAGATAGGTATCTTCGCTTAGGTTCCCTAGTAGCTAGCTTCTATCCTTTACTATAATCTCAGCCTATACTAGCTCGCTAGTATACCTAGCTTACCCTACCTTCTAGCTATAGTTAATAATAGAGTAGGGGATATTAAGGTGAATTATATAGATAATAGTAGCTATATTAAGCCTAGTGCTTAGGGCTATAGTAATAACTATATACTAGCTTTTCCCTTCCTTCCACTAGATATAGCTAAGCTCTCGCTAGGCTAGAAAGTTAGTATTAGGGTCCTCTAGGTCTTTATAATAGTAGTAGTAGCCTAGCTAGAGGGCTAGGGCCTTATAGCTAGTATAGCTAGTATAGTAAATAATACCTTTATCCCCTGCTTTTAGGCTGCTAGCTTAGGCCTATACTTACTACTTAACCTTCTTAATCCCCTAGCTATTATAAACCTAATAGACCTAAAAGCTAAAGTTAGGGCAGTAGCTAGAGGCTTAGATATAAATAGGGGTCTATAGTAGTATTACTACCTTAAAGTTATACTACCTATATAGTAAAAGGGTCCTTATAAGGAAGACTAAAGGGTAGCTAAGGCCCTATAGCTAGCTTAGCCTCTTTAGCTTTTGCCTATAGGCTAGGGTAGCTATAAAGGTTAGATAGTACTTATCTAAGATAACTTAGTCTAGCTAGCTATTTAGGCTTAGGCTTACTACCTACTAGAGAAAGCTATTAGTTATAATAGCCTTAGTAAAGACTATTATTACTATAGGCTAAGCTCCCTAGGCTTCTAGCTAGCTATAATAGTCTAAGCTAGCCTCCTAGCAGTAGCTAATTAGTTAGTCCTTTAGTACTCTATAAGGAGTAACTATAATTATTATTCTAGCCCTAGCTAGTAAGGTAAGCATAATAAAGATAAGGCTCTTACTAGTACCTATAGGTAGAACTACTACTAAGGGTATTCGCTTAGTAGTAGCTAGCTATATAGCTTCCTTCTACTATACTAATTAGAACTAAGCTATATTATCTTAGAGAGCCTTTTGCAAGGCCTAGAGTAAAAGTAGCTTATCTAGGGTTACTATCTCCCCTTCTCTCCCTACTCTCCCTACTGCTATAGCTACTAGCTCGGTAGCCTAGGATAGCCTAAGGGATAGCCTAAAGGGTAGCCTCTTCTTAATCTACCCTCCTCTCTCCTACTAATAGCTACCTTTTCCCTCTACCTCTACCCTTACTTCTACCCCTACCCCTACCCCTACCCCTTCTCTCTCCTTCCTCTTTCTATTTCCCTTCCCTTTCCCTTTCCCTTTCTCTTTCTCTTTCCCTTCCCCTTCCCCTTCCCTACTCTTTCTCTTACCTTTTAGTCCTAATCCTAACCAGGGCCTTACTATAAGCCCCTCCTTATTATCCCTATAGCTAAAGAAGTAATACTACTAGCGGCTAGCCTAGCTAAAGACTTCTAAGGACTTAGGTATTAGCTACTTTAAGATATTAATAGTAACCCTATAGCTAGCAATAGTACAGCCTATATAGGTAGTAGCTAAGTCTTTTATATCCTTATAGTATTTAGCCTTATCCTCCTCCTTACCCCTCTCCTTAGCCTTATTAAAATTAGCCTAGCTAGCTCCCTTAGCTCTAGTATACCTTTAACTAATAGTAATAGTAATATATTGCTATTACTATAGGGTAACCCGCTAGCTACTATAGTGCTAGCTCTATTTTATAAGGGCCTAAGATATCTAGCTACTATCCTATAGGCTACTAAGGCTCTCTTAGTAATACTAGATAAAGTTACTAGGTAGATAGACTTTATTAAAGGAGGCCTAGTAGCTAGCCTAGAGGTAGTCTATAAAGGGCTAGATATAGATTATATATATTACTATAAACTACTTAATCTAGCTTAGTAGGGTCCTTAGGATAACCTTAGGGCTATTAAAGTAGGTAAGGGACTTATAATACTAGCTAATAAGAATAACCTTACTATTAATAATAAAGATACTATAGTCCTAATTAATACTATTAACTAAGTATAGCCTAGTAATCTCTATGCTCTTAAGTAGGTAGTTAGTTAGGTATATAAGGAGTAGTAGGAGCTCTTAGAACCTCTTAACCTTCTAGAGGTACTACTATACCTAAGGCTATTTCTACTTATCTTAGCTATTAAGGAATTCCTTCTTAAAAGGCTTAGCTATAAGGTTCTATAGTATCTCCCTTTCCCTACTAGTAAGGCTATTAGTATAGATAAAGGACTAGCTACGCTAGGTCTAGGTAAGGTTATCCTAGATAATAGCGAGGGAGATAAGGAAGTAGTATACTAGCCTAGTAGCTAGCTTAGCTACCCTAGGCTAGAATATAAGCCTATCGTCCTAGAGAAGGTCTTCTATATCTATAGTTATCTACCTTATTATATAGTGAATTATCTCTATAGTAAAGGGCTAGCCCTAGAAATAGAATAGGGTCTCTTCCTTATCCTAGGTAATTATAAGCTAGCTACCTATCTTAAAGGCAATCTTCCTTCTATAGAGTAGAAGGCTTAGGATATAGCCTATTAGCGTATAGCTTAAGCTATATAGCTAGCTTTCCCTAGCGGTAGTAAGCTACTAGGGTAGGTTAGTAGTAGTAGCTTAGCCCTAGCGAGGGAGGATAGCCTTAGCTAATAGAGCCTAGCCTATATAGATAAGGCTAGTAAGGATATAGGTAAAGTAGTGGGCTAGCTATAGCTGCCCGGTCTTACTATTAATACTAAGGATAGCGATAAAGTACTATAGCGGGCTAGCGAAGGGGTCCTAGGGTAGTGGCTATATCTAGAAGTAGGCTAGGGCCTATAAGACCCCCTCTTCTAGGGCTGTGTTTGCTTTGTCCGCTTCCTCGCTACTATCCTTACCGGGACCTATACTAGCTACCGCTACTACTACTATCTTTCGTAGCTAGTCCTAGAGCTATAATAGGTCCTCCCTTTATAGAGGGGTAAAGGAAAAGCTATACTAGGTAGCTAGGTTAGTAGCGGTAAGGGGTAGGACCCTTATATAATAGTAGAGAAAGCGCTTGCTATAGCCTAGGTAGCGGTCTATACTAGTCTTTTCCTAGAGGGGGCTAAAGGGCTAGCTATATAGGCTCTAGGTATAGGGGCTAGCGAGGAATAGCTAGCTAATTAGGGGTATCTCTTATAGGCTAGTAATATAGCGGCTAAAGAAGAGCTAGTCTAGGGCCTTAACTATAAGCTTAAGAGTAGTATTATCTTCTAGCCCGGGCATCTAGCTAGCTAGGTAGATTAGGCCTAGGTCCTTACCGCTAAAGTAATCGATCTAGCTTGCCCGCTATAGCTAGTTAGTTACCTTATGCTTGCCTACGCTATCCTCTAGTATCTAGAGCTATATACCTTACTATTAGTCTTACTTATTGTCCTATTACTACTAGATGCTAGCGGCTAGCTAGGCCTCTCGCTGCTTCTTAGTCTCAGTCTTAGTCCCGGTCTTAGTCCCTATCCTTAGGGCTAGGGCTAGAGGTAGGGCTAGAGATAGGGTAGTAGCAGCAGCAGCAGTAGCGGTAGTGGTAGTATTAGCGGTATTAGAGGCGGTAGTATTAGCGGTATTAGAGGCGGCGGTATTAATAGGGAAGAAGAATCGCCTAGATAGCTATGTAAAGAAGGTCTGGGCCTGGACTAGGTACTAGAGCCCTAATCGGGCCTGCCTATTCTTCGCTTAGTGGACCTAGCTATAGTATGTTTTATATTGCTTCTAGTTGATCGTGAGGAAGTTAGGGTATCGTTAGCAGTAGAAGCTATAGTAGATTAGTAGCCCGGTAATAGCGGCAAGAGCTCGATCCGGTACCTACTATCCCTTGCCCTCTTGCTACCGCTGCTGCTGCTGCTGCTACTACTACTGCTACTGCTAGTCTGGCCCGCGTAGGTCCTGCCCTTTATAGTGCTGTACGAGAGCCTGGCTGGTAGGCCTATCTAGGTCGCTATGCTCTCTCTATAGGTAGCTCTATACGTTAGCAATGGCGTAGCTGTGTACTTGGTAGATAAGTATGCGGTAGGCCGGATAGTAGTGTAGCTAGGACTGGCTAGTAGTAGCGATGGCTAACTACTGCTGCTGTAGGGTAGCCTTCTGTTCTTGGTTTATATGGCTTCGCTGGCTTTACTGGGCTGGGCTGGCTAGCTGGCTGGCTGGCTAGCGTAAGTAGTAGAGTAATTATTTGGGGGG
>JAZAVK010000293.1:0-10013 GCA_037954305.1 Neonectria magnoliae
ATTATTATTATTATTATTATTATTATTATTATTATCTTTAGCTATAAGAAGTTAGCTACTATAGTAATAAGACTATAATAAAGCTATAATACTAGTAATACTTAACTAAGTAAATATATATATTAATAATCCTAGAAGAGGAAAGGATATTAGCTTAGCAACTTAGACTTATAGCTACTATAGGTATAGCTAGGATCTAAAGATAAAAAGACTTATAGAAGTTATTAAAGAAAGAAGAAAGAAAGAAAAGCATTATAAGCTAAGCAAAAGGACTAAATACTAAAATCTAGAGCAGTAGCCAGTAGCTATTAATAGCTATAGAGCCCCAAGCCCATACCAACCGCTAGCCACTAACAGCCAAGCGCTAGATAACCAACCCACTAACAGCCGAATCTACCTACTTAAAACCTAGACCTCCAGCTACTAGCCACTAGTAGCTTAGCACTATATAGCTAACCTACTATTGATTAAACCTACCTACTTAAATCTAGGTCTCCAACTATAACCACAACTACATAGAGATCCTACGCCTCAGCTACTAGCACGCTCCCGCCGCATAACTAACACAAGCCCGCTCTAGGCAACTTTTTCCTCCCCTTTTACTCCCTATTAGGGCTTTTTCCCTAACCATAGGGAAATAGGATAATTCTAGTCTTAGTATAAAGGACTATTTACTCATACATAGCAATAGCATAAGGGGCCCGACCCAGGCCCACTACAGATAGGATATAGGTTTTCATCTACCTAGTTTTTCCTATATCTATATAGAGTAGAAGCACTATCTACCTTCTAGGTCTATAGCGTATAAATATAATAATAATAATATAATTTACTTTACCTTTATTAATAAGATTTTCTTAGTATATTATAATTATAATAAATTATACTTAGTATAATCCTATATATATTATTATTATTATTATATTTATATACTATAGACTTAGAAAGTAAATAGTACTTTTACTCTATATAGATATAGGAAAAACTAGGTAGATAAAAACCTATATCCTATCTATAGTAGGCCTATATTAGGCTCTTTATGCTATTGCTATATATAAGTAAATAGTCCTTTATGCTAGGACTAGAATTATCCTAGTTCCCTATAGTTAGGGAAAAAACCCTAATAGGGAGTAAATAGGGAGGAAAAAGTTACCTAGAGCGGGCTTATGTTAGTTATATAGCGGAAGTACGCTAGCAGCTAAGGTATAGGACCTCTATATAGTTATAGTTATAGTCAGAGACCTAGATTTAAGTGGGTAGGTTCGTTAGTAGGTTAGCTATACAGTGCTAAGCTATTAGTAGCTAGTAGCTAGAGGTCCGGGTTTTAAGTAGGTAGATTTAGCTATTAGTAAGTTAGTTATCCAGTGCTTAGCTATTAATAGCTAGCGGTTAGCATAGGCCCGGGGCTCTATAGCTATTAATAGCTACTAGCTACTACTCTAGATTCTAGTATTTAGTCCTTTCGCTTAGCCTATAATACCTTCCTTTCTCTTTTCTTTCTTTAATAACTTCTATAAGTCTCCCTATCTTTAGATCCTAGCCGAGCCTATAGTAGCTATAAGTCTTAGTTACTAAGCTAATATCCTTTCCTCTTCTAGGATTACTAATATATATGTCTACTCGGTCTAGTATTACTAGCGTTATAGCTTTACTATAGTCTTATTACTATAGTAGCTAACTTCTTATAGCTAAAGATAATAATAATAATAATAATAATAATAAACTTAGTATAGATCCTAAGTAAGAAAGGTATAATAATTACTATTAATATCTCTATAAGTAGATACTAATAATAATAGTACTAATAACACTTATAAGTTTTTCTTAATATATAACTATACTAATCCTTAATAGATAAAGAAAAAGGCTAGGGTAAAGAGTATAGCTACTTTAAGAAATAAGTTTCTTAATAAAGCTTCTATAGCTATCTTTATAACTATAGCTATAAGAGTAATATAAAAGATTCTTTATTTTATATATATTATATAGATAGGTAAAGATAGTACTATAGGTCTTTACTAAGACTAGGCTAATATAGTAATAGATAGCTATATAGCTTATATATATATATATAAGATCTATAAGCTTTTACTATTTACTACTATTATAGCTACCTAAGCTTTAGTAATAACTCTTTTATATAAGAAAGGTATTAATATTATAAGTATAAGTTAATTCTATTATATAATATTATAAAATACTAATTAGAGTATAAGAGAAGCTTAAGAAGCTTAAGGATACTACCCTAAGGGCTAAGAGTTAGGCCCTTAAGTAATTATATATTATACTTTTAATAATAATTATAAGCTTATTAACTAACTAACTTAATAAGTTAACTAGTAAGGTTAACTATATTACTAAGGTACTTAAGTACCTTAAAGGTATATTAAATCTAGCTCTTACCTACTTAAGTAGTATCCTTAAGTTAATTAAGTTTTTAGAACTTAAGGAATTTAATAAGGAGGATAATTAAGAGGAATAAGGTTAAGAATAAGGTAAGAAGGTAAGAGGGTAAGAGAGAAAGGTATAAGATTAGGGTATACTTATAGTTTAATATAGGCTAGTTTTTTTACTCTTTATAGCTTTTTTTTAGGTATAGTTTATCTTTCCCTAAGGAAGAGTAAGAAGTACTTAGTATAAATATACTATAGGTTTAGTTAGTATTTATAAACTTAAGCTATATACTCCTTAAGCTTATACTTTACTTTTACTTTATAATTATAATTATTATAAATTTAAAGGGTAAGCTTATAGTATAGGATAAAGTATAAGTAGAGAAACTAGTAGGTAATTAATTAAGCTATTTTATAGTTTAATAATTACTACCTAAGTTTATATAGGTCTTATAGTAGGTTTATAAGAAAACTAGATTTTTTAGTAAATCTTTAGTAAAAGATAATAATATATTTAGGTATTTCTTTACTATTTCTATATAGGTATAGTAGTAAGGGTATATTAGGTATATACTAAGAGAAAAAAAAGCTTCTTAAACTAATTTTCTTAGTTCTTATCTATATAAGTATTAAGCTTTAGTACTTATTAAGATTTTAGTATAAATATAATACCTTTTTATTATTAGAAGGAAAGTAAGCTTCTATTAGTTTAAGATAATTTATTCTATAGTATTCTCTTACCTTATCTTAAAGTTAGGTTTAATATATAATTTACTTAGATTAAGTAAAGGCCTTAATTTTAATAAGGATTAGCTTTTACTTAATATATAGAAGCTAGCTTCTTAGCTAATCTTTAACTTTTTATAGTAATTATTACTAGGATCCCTAATATTATTTATAGTAGATCTACCTTATAGCCATTATAATAATAAACCTTATAAGTAAGGTTATATTTTACCTTTCTATATAATTATAAAATTAAGTAATTAGTTTATTAAAATAGATATTAAGAGAAGGGATAGTTAGTTCTATCTTTAGTAGGTAGGCTATATAGCTTTATATACTCTTATAACTATATATAAACTTTAGGTTTATTCTAGTGTAAGTACTTATATAATACCTTAGGGCTTATCTCTAGGGGTAATTAGGGTATAATATACTCCTATACTATAGATAATAGTTAAATAAATAACTTATATATAGATTAGTCTTACTACTTTAAGGTTAACCTTCTATATACTTACTATAATTATAATAAGGGCTTACTATTAGTATTCTAGCTTTTTCTTAAGGGTATCTATATATAGTCCCTAAAAGAGTTTATAGTAAAGGAAAAGTCTAAGGAATCTATATAATTTAATAGGTATTATTATTAGATCTCTAAGTTAGGCCTAAGTTTAGTCTATAATATATTTTTAAGTAAAGTATAAAAACTTTACTTTATTTAGTTCTTAGGTTATTCTATTTATTTAGGCTTAGTTATTATAAATATCTTAAGTAGTTTTAAGTTAGGCTTAGGTCTCTTTTATATTATATCTAAATACTAGTAGGTTAGTATTATTACTAAATCTAATAACTATTATCCTAGGTATATTCTTAAGAGCTTTATAAAGGCTAGAAATAAAAAGAATAAATAGTATAGGTAATAGAAAGGATTCGTAAGGGATACTAACTTAGACCTTAATAGAATTAGAAAGTTAGCTATTAAATTAGAGGTATACTATTTATACTATAAGGTAGCTAGTAAGCTATATAAAAAGCTATCTAGGAAAGCTTAACTATTATAAGGCTATAATAAGTTACTAATAGTTAATTATATTAAAAGCCTTTATAAAGTTAAGTTAGAGAAAAGAGCTAAGGCTATACTAAGCTTAGGCTATATAGATAGCTTTAATAATAATAGTAAGAGTAAGCTTAGTAGATCTCTTTAGCTAATTATCTATTTATTCTATAAATAGAAGCCTTTTTAATTCTACTATAATTATAATATATTAATTAATAACTATCTTAATAATTTTATTAATAATATTAAGTAAGAATATTAATTACTATCTTAATATAGTTTATTATTTAGCTAGAGTCTTATTTACCTTTAGGATAACTATAATAATTATAATATAGAAGTAAAGTAGAAAGTAACCTATTATAATACTAGTATTTACTATCTTAGTAATTATAAGTATAAGTAGCTTACTATATACCTTTAGAAATCTAGTAGGGATACTATCTTTACCTAGGGCTTTTTATAACTTAATCTTTTAAAGGGCCTTATAGATCTTTATAAGTTTAATATAGAGGTATATTAAGCTTAATTTAAGTTTAGGGGTTCTAAGGAGAAAGTTATTAGCCTAAGGTTTAAGGAAGAATCTCTATATAAGGGTTTTAGCCTTATCTATATAAAGTATTACTAGCTCTATATAGTTAGGTTAGGTAAGGGGTAGTAGCTATAGTAGGATTATTATAGTTTTACTATATAGTCTTACCTATCTTTCTATTACCTAGAACTATATACTATTATACCTTAGAAGCTTTACTAGGAGTTCTCTCTAAAGGGTATATTAAGTACTTTTTATATTATAATCTTACTATACTTATGCTTTAGCTAGGGCTTATTAGTCTAAGATTTAACTAGTTCGCTAGGCTATATAGTAGGCTTATTTAAGCTTACTAGTTATTATAGATATTTCGCTATTTTACTATAGGTTTTAGTAGGGTATAGGTTTCTTTTACTTTAGGGTTATAAATTAAGTAATTACTTCTAGCTATTTAGAGAGCTAATCTACTATCTTATTAAGAGCTTCTATAGTAATTATTATACCCTAGGTCTATTAAAGATAAACTATTACTTTACTAGTAGCTTTATAAGAGTTAGTTTTCTTCTAATTATAACTAGGGTTTAGTATAGAAGCTAGTTTATCTAGAGTAATAGTAATATAGATTTATTATAGGAGATAATTAGATCCTTTTAGTTTATAATTAGTTCTTTTATCTATTATATAAATAGTCTTTAAGGCCTAAGCTAGATTAAGGGTACTATTTTAATAGCCTTAGGCTAGCTTAGTAATAGAACTATAGAGTATAAGAAGGCTAATATAGTATTATATTACCTTCTAGATAAGAATATTACTACCTTAATCTATTTAGCTATAGTAATCCTAAAGAGAGTAATAAAGATTAATAAGTAGTATATATTTACTTAGTATAGTTTTAGCTAGGGCCTATAGTATAGGTAAGTTACCTTTACTATTTAGGGGGTTATAAAGAGCTATAATTTAGTATTAGGTCTTTATAAAGGTAATACTTACCTAGTCCTCTTTTACTTTAGATAACTATAACTTAGGTTTATATTATTTATTAATATATATTATTACTTATCTACTTTAATAAACTATATAGTAGTTTTATTTACTTAGGTCAGCTAGGGCTCTAATCTTAGAGTTTCTATTAGGTTTAAGAAGTATAATTATATTATATTTACTATAGGCCTATAGGGCAATCTATATAAGGGTAGGCTAGCGGTTAGTATTCTAAAAGAGTATTACTATTACCTCTCTAAGCGATTAATAAGGAAGCGAAAGTAGATATTATAAGTAGGGATAGTATATAGAAGGTATAGGCCTAGGTTAAGGACTAACTAAGGATACTTTATAGTCTATTTACTAAGCTTAGGGGCCTTCTAGGCCTCTTTAGTAAGAGGCTTCTAAGTAGTTAAGCTAATAGAAAGGAGGGTAGGAGGCTCTAGGATATAGGTACTTTAATTACTATATAGTCTTAGAAGTAAAGTAGTCTATCTAAGTAGCCTTCCTTAGTATATACTTAGTATAAGGCTATAATAGGGTAGATATAGCTCTAAGCTATATATTTACCTTTATATAGGATATAGTTTAGTAGGATCTTACCTTACTTAGTTAGGTATCCTTTTCTATTAAGGTATATAGTATCCTTATATTACTTATAGATAGGAGCTAACTTATAGTTCTAAGCTAAGTATCTAAATTTAAAATAGTTATAGTATTAGGTAGGATAAAGTCCCTTATTAAAGGGTTTATTATTATATAGCTATATATTAAGTAATAGGCTATTATTATAAAGATAATTTACTTTCTTAATAGAGCTAATATATAGGATTAGGTTTATCTTTACTTTAGGGCTAGGATAGCTAGTCTTTTATTTTTTTTACTTAATTTAGGATAGATATAAGTTAGATTCCTTTTACTATTACTATAAAGGTTAGGGGGGATAAGGCTATATTATTACTAAAGGCTTTAGTAACCTAATCCTTAGTATAGTAGGCTTATACCTTATTAGTAGTAAGGAATGTAAGGATTGTATTATTACTAGGGAGCTTTTATACTATAATAACGCTAGAGTTACCGCGGGCCTAGTTCACTACTGCTATAGTATCTTTTAGGGTTTAGTTACTAATATTAGGAGGAGCGTTTCTAGTTTAGATAGTAACTTTGCGTTTAATATAGCTTTAGGTTATTCGTTTAGGGCCTCTATAGTTTAGGGTCAAAAGGTTTCATACCGCGACTAATATATACAATAGTTAATTTCTTTCATAGTTATTAGTTCTAGTAAGGGCTATCTTAATAACTAAAGTAAGAGCGTTAGTAATATTTAAGGTAATTCGCTTTTTAAGGCTTACTTCTAGGTTATATAAGGTATCCTTTTCGTAGGAAGCGCGCGTCTATATCTTACGCATAGTACCGTAGGATTAGATAATATTCTAGACTTATTTAAGGAGGGTAGGAGGGATAATTCTAGCAATAGCATTATATACTTCGCTTTCTAGGTTATTAACTAGTATTCTGCTCGTTTCCGTATTAAGTTCATTACTTTCACTTAGCGTATGTTAGCTAATTCCTACTAAGGGGTTATATCGGCTTTAGTTAAGGCTACGTACCCCTAAGTCAATAGTTATTAGTAGCGTATTAGCGCTATTACTATAGCCCCGATGCACTATCGAATCTTAAGTAATGCACGTATAAGGATTTCGAATCTAGTGTTAGAATATATTTTAGAGGCAGGTTAGTAGCCCGGTAAGTAAAAACTAGGAATTCGCAATAATGTTTTTTTTTAGTACTTATATTATACTTCTTAGTAAAGTTATAAGATACTCTTACTAAGGAATATAATAATTATTATAAGGAAAGGGAAGTAATTAATAGCTATACTAATTAAGGAGTACTTTATCTATTTCTACCTACTAAGCTAGGGTTATGAAATTAGTCTAATAGAAAATTTAACTAGTCCGAATTAAAACCTTTATTAAAAATTAATTTCTAGCTCTAAAATCAAGATATTTAAGACGCTCATACCTTAGCTATTTATTTATATAAATATAATACTTTAATTATATAATCCCTTTTTTCTAGCTAGTAAATCTTATTAGTCTATTTTTAGTCTATTCTATTAGTAGACTTTCTTACTTATATAAGTATAAAAAAAATAGATAACTATATTCCCCTAGTTAAGAGCTATCTAATAATATAATCTTTACCTTTTTAGCTTAAGAACCTAATTTTTAATAAGGGTTTTAAGGTAGATTAGAAAAGGACTTAGATTAACTAATTTTATAACTCTATACTAAGCTTAGTATATAGTAATACTAAACTACTTAATTCCTATATAGGTTAAGGAATAACCTCCTTAGGCTATAGGCTAATCTTAATATCTAATAGAATAACCTAACCTATATTACTAATAGAGAGTAGCTAAAGGTATAGGTTACTTAGTATAATAATAGAATAGCTTATATCCTTTAAGCTAGTTAATCTATTTTAAGAGATTTCCCCTAATCTCTATCTCTTAAAGAATAAATAAGCTTATCTTCTATAGATTATTCTATCTAGGAATATTATTTATTTATTTAATTATATACTACTTTAGTTACTAGCTATCTAATCCTTCTTTACTTAGATTAGTCTAGGGTAGGAAAGAAAACCTAATTAGTAAGCTATAGGATAAAAACCTCTTACTACCTTTACCTAAAGGGAAAGTAAATTAGGTTTAGTATATATACATAGTAGTATAAGTTATAAATAGGTTTACTTTACTATAAAAGCTAGTTATATATTTTCATTTAAAATTTCGCTATAAAGTTTAGCCTAAATAGTATTATCAGATATCTTTAATCTTAAGGTAAGTCTAAGTTACCTTTACTATTCTTAATCCTTAATTTTCTAATTATTCTCCTTACTTAATAGTATACTTTCTCTTATTCTTATAAGTAATTATTCTTTTAGTTAATCTATTAAAGTAATTACTATTAGAGCTAGTACTATATACTTATATTACTTATTTAGTATATTAAACTATATAGATCTCTTTAAGTAAGTATCCCTTACTTACTATTACTCTTTTTATATAATATAGTATATATAGAACTATACTAAGTACAACCTATTATAGTTATAATATACTAAGGGGATCTTATTAATAAAGGTAGGATAAATTATATCCCTTATATAATAAGCTCCCCTATAGTAACTATACTTAGCTTATTATTATATAATATATCTAAAGTAAAAGTACTTAAAGCATTACTTAGGTTAGTAGATACTCTCTAAATAAGATTTAGTCTAATAAACTTTTATAGTTATAATTATACCTTAGGTATAAAGCTTATTTATATTAGTTAGTTTAGTTAATAATATAACTAATAATTAATAAGGCCTAGCTATATAATAGCTTTATAATAGTTTAATAATATATATTTTAATACTATTTACTTATTAAATATCTATAGTAATATCCTTAAGTAAGCTCTCTATATAGCTAATTAAAACTCTTTTAATAATTACTATAAACTATCTTAAGACTTAATATATACTTAAACTAAAGATAGTAAAAATCTAAGTATTATTCTTTAAGAGATCTATAATAAACCTATAGAAAAAGGTTATAATATCCTTACTAAAGAAGTAATATAAAACTACTATAAGTAAAGGAAAGCCCCTTAAGAAAGTATAATTAGTAGCTAATACTATATTAAAAAGTATATAATTTCTAATATTAAAGGCTATACTTAATAATCTAATAATAATTTCCTTACTAAGGTAAGGGAGGATTAGTTTTAAATATAATACTATTAGGGTTGTGAAATTAGTTAGTACGTACTAAAAAAATTAGTATTTAGTTAGTATAGGTCTATACTAATACTAACCAATTTTTCTATACTAAATACTAACTAAATACTAAAATAATTAGTTAGTATAGCCCTATACTAATACTAACTAATTAGTACAAAATTAGTACATTTCGTACTAATTTTACTAAGGTAAAGTATAATCTTAATTTAATAAGCTAATTATATAATTAAACCTATTATAGATTTATACTTATTAATTAAATATTGCTCTTAGCTAAAGGAATAAATTATTAATCTTATTACTTAAATTAATAATTAGCTATAGGAAATTATTCATCCTATTTTATAAATTAGTAATTAGCTATAGTAAATTGTTAATTTACTATATTAAAATATTTATTTCATTACCTAAATTCTTAGTATTAATAGTTAACTAAATAACTAAATAACTAAATAACTAAATAACTAAATAACTAAATAACTAAATAACTAAATAACTAAATAACTAAATAACTAAATAACTAAAT
>JAZAVK010000294.1:0-10008 GCA_037954305.1 Neonectria magnoliae
ATGAATACGACCCCTGTCTGCCACCCAGTTTACTCGCCAAGTTGTCATGCTCCCAACGTTGCCTCGTGGCACGGCAGTCCCCTCTCAGCCGTTGGCCACGGCCCGTGAGGGTATCGGGCTGTCTCTGATCTGCCATGACCGGGGAAAAAATGTCCATCCTCATCACATCTACGGCTGGAGTTTGAGGGAAGACATGGGATCTTCATTTCCAAGGGTCTCCAAGTGGCTGGGACCATGTACCTGGGTCTCCCACCCATGCGGGACGCCCAATCAGCCGGGGGATCGCCCTCACCCAGACCTTTGGGAACTCTCTTCGACGCTGACAGGGGGAGTGTCTTTCCACTATACCTCTTTTGCCCTCCCCCCACCAACCATAACGGTCTCATCACGCTTGCGCCTGGACGGGGAGCGTAGCAGAGCAAACAATTTTTTTTTTCCAAGGGAAGGGGTTCCCAACTTCGTCAAGCGCCCTGACGATGAGGTCTCAGTTGTTGGTCCTGCGACCTCATGGCTCTGTGTCTTTGTGGCTCTCCATGACCCCAGCAGATAATGGGCGGATGAATGAGCACGCGATGGAGTGCCACCAGGGTCCATGAATCCACGACGATATCTGTTGTAGTCGTCTCAGTTCGGGTCTTGTTGATATTTGTGTTGTCGATATTTCGACTCACCACCAAGGTTGATCCAAGTCGCATGCGGTTGGTTGTCTTGATGCCTGGGCGGCGTTTGAGGGGCGCGCGCAGTTGTATGAGAAATTCGCGGCAGTCAATAGAGGGCGGTTAAACTCCGCGCCCCCGCTTCATCATTACCGCCCTAGCCATACCCCTGCTCCAGCCGCAAACCTTGGCAAATGCATTAGCCAGGCCCTTTAGCCAAGCTTGCCCAGCTCTTCCATTTGTTTGCCCAAATTTGGTAATCACCACTTGAGACGCCTCATCGTATTTGGCCCACGCCTGAGGGCGGCTCTCACCCCCCATCGGGTTTGCCCATCACTATCTGTGGCTTCTGATGGAGTGGCATGGCGTATGCGACCAGAGCTGGTGACCTAGGCTCTCTGAGGACACTTCTTTGACTCCCAACTCGGCGCTCTTATCGCCGATGGCAACTTCATGCTGGTGTCGACCTGGCGTACGTGGGGAGCGAGAGAGCGCCTTGTCTGCTATGCGACACTTGCCACTTGAGAGGCGCTGCCGCTTTGGCCTAGAGGTGACCCGACCTAGACAGCTCTACAGTAGCAGCCCTATCCGGTTTCCGTGAGGCGGCGGCTGTAGCGCGCCTCGAGAGCCTTACCATGGCACCGGGTCGCCCTCCAACTCTTTTCAGTGGAAGCCAACCTCCAATCCCCGACTCAAAGCACCTAAACTGGGAGTCACCCCGAGCATCCAGGCCAAGCGACCTCGATCAACATCGCACCTCAAGGCAAGGCTGGAGTGCAGATCGGGGCACACCTCCAGGTTCTCATCAATGCCTATCTTCAGACCTGCATCCTAGATCGGAAAGATCCTCAAAGGCAAGGACCAGACCACCATCGCACATGTGACCTAGCATTGCTCAACCCCACCATTTGTGACAGATCAAGGCAGCCCAAGCTACGTCTTGCGACTTCTCCTCCGGCGAAATCATCGTAAATGCCTGGCAGCTGAGGTGGATGTGTGAGAAGTCCCACGAGGCGAAAGAAAGGGTGCGAAAGCACATTCGGTAGTTTTTGCTCCAAAAGCATCATGATGCTCAAGCTGCCGTCTTGGGAATTGGACGATGGGACTCTATACCTTAGGACGCATCCTCCAAAGTCATCAAGGATCCATCACTAGACACTGGATGACCAGAAGAGAATCGAGATGGTGATGCGTCGGGACCCGCGACGAGATCCACGGCCGCCAATGGCTCTCTCTGAAGTGGAATCGTTGACTGGATCCGGGTTGACCTCGAGGCGATATATCATATTTGTGCCCTTTTCAGGTAGGGTGGCCTTAGCTCATAAAAGGAGCCTCACTCCCCTCCCTCACCCGATGGAGACAGGCATGAACCCTGAGCAATTGAGCGCCACACTAATTCCCATCTTCCCTCACCATTGCATCGACCGAGAAAACAACACCGTCTCCGTTAGGGGCACCGTAATGAATTGACAATGCACGTCCATCATCCGTCAATGAAACTGTGTCCCGTGATACTGTGATGATGCCGGAGGGCTGAGACGCCGTGACCAGGGCCCCTTGACCCAGGTTCCCAGGTTCCCAGGCCAAAAGCTTGTCGGGGCTCTACCAGCTTCGTCATCCTTGACTTTCATTGCGGCCTATCCGACAAGTGAGAGAGAATATGACCCAAAAAAATATCATCAAGGAGGAGACAACTTGGAAGCATCAGAACTTAGTGGCGATGTGCTGGTGAGTGCTAGTATCGTAGTCTTGTGGTAGTGAAACTCTTGTAATGCGGCGGCTAACTGTTTGAGGTGTCTCCATATGACCACCGAGGGCCACCGTTACCCGACATCGCCCGTCCGTCGGCCCCCAGGCGCCACACGCTTCACTAACTACTTTGTATGATCGCTGAGAAGTTGGGAACCCTTTCACCGGTGTGTTAGTGGCAGCAATTGTGGGGTTATCTAGATTTCAGGGTCTTGGTATGGGAGTATGGACCTCCAAGCGGCTTCGTTGGCGTCGAATGAGACAGCAAGCCGTCTGGTGAAGACGTCCGACAGCAAGGCTCAGAAAAGATACAATCCTTGGATCAAACTGGACTGTAGAGCCGTTGTGGCGGAGCAGAAAGCCCGCCTGTCTAGTTGCTGTTGGGGCCACAATAGCGTATGGAGGCGGACGGAGAGGGATGAAGGCGCAAGCGATTCAGTGCCGACTCTCTCATCGGATAGATAGGTAGGTGCACTCGAGAGTGGAGAGGTCGTTTAGATGTGCTGACCCCCACATCCCTCTACAATATCCCACTCTGCTTTTGACATGGAGGACGGCGAGAGGACGAAAACTTGGCCTCATTAGGTGCGGTATGAGCATAGAGGACCAGATGTTGAGGGTGGGTTTGGGTGCCAGGACTGGGTTGTTCTGCCAGACAAGTCGATGTATCTTGGCAGCCTTAAAATGCGACTGTCAGTTGGTCAGCATCCCTTGCCTTGCATCTCAGACAGACAGACAGACAGACAGGCGTATGGCTCACTCAGTGACTCAAACATAACTCTCAAATGCCGACCCCGTGCCGACCCCGTGCCGACGTCGCGTCGGCCCTTCATCCTAGGCGGCTGCTGGGACGAGGTTGCGCCTTGCCGCAAGTTGCACGTCAATGAGCGAGGATACCGGAGTCTGTAAGTGCCGGAAGAGCCTTAGATGTTTGATAGTAAACCCTCATACGAATACTGCTCGAGAACGGTGGGCAGCGACATCGCGTACGTAGTGTCGTGCTCATGTTCTCTTTTGGGGGTTGGAGGCCCACGATTGGTCCGCATGAAAAGGCACAAGAAGGCCTCTTGAATCTGTGATTGAACAAATCGGAGATGCATGATCCTAGCTCGTGGGCCATTGACACAAATAGGCCAACCCCCCCCCCCCCCCAGTTGCCAGCCTTCATCTGAGAAAAAGAGAGGACACGCCCTGTGGCTGAGGCACATCCGAGATGACGTCGCACGCCCCCCTCCTCAACCCCGGCACACCTGAGGACGGGGACGAGGCTCAGAGCGGGCATTTGACGGCAGTGGGTTGTCAGAAGGCCAAAACTCCCAATTTCGATAGCGTCGCCTGCCGCAAGAAGCCGATAGATGGCGGATTGGGGACGGCAACAAGAAGCAACGGCTGAGACCGGGTATTGACCGGCTAGAACACGACGGTCATGAGAGACCACGAAGGCCACGTGCCTGGAGGCTGGTCCTGGTTACCTCTGCATTGACAGCCGTCCGAATGCGGGATTGAGGCGATTATCGCGACAAGCCGGTTGAATCTAGGGTAACCCATGTGCTTCGTACGTTTGTGTTTCTGAAAATGGTGGCGGTTGGCCTCGAGTGGCAGAGTGAGTTGCAAACATTTGGATGGACTAAGCTGGTATGGGACGTATGTCGCAGCCCTTGGAGGTTTGCGAGCGAGGAAACAAAGAACGGGGCAATGGAAAAAGAGATAAGTACGCTAGGCCAGATCAGACAACGTCTCATTCCCGCCCCCAGCATAGCAACCTTCCTATTCTTTTAGCATGACGACGGCGTGTATTTGGTGTGTCTGGCTGAGGGGACTCCAGCGAGTAGCACTTCATGGAAGGAGCGAACAGTGGATTGAGGATGGGGGAACGGTTAGGACGGGAGATCCCGTGCACATTGCACTGTACAGATAGCAGGAACTAACGTGGGCACATATCTTAGCAGCTCGAGCTAGCAGTACCGAGGAGCCGTCACAGGCTGTCGCTTGTCGCCTGTAGCGTGTGTGGTGCAGGCCAAACGTCAGCGGAAATACCATCTGGGCGGTTGATTGGAAGGGACTCAATATCTTGCTTTAGGAGACTCCAGCTGCGTGCCAACGCTCGACCGTTGCGTCCCTCCGAACCGGGCCGCTGTAAGGGATCAGGTCGGACTTGGCTCAAGCGAACCAGAGAGCCCTCTGCCCTGCGAGTCCACGAGTCTGCTAGTCCGTCTATTTATCTGTCCCCATGTCTGAAGTCTGAGGTTGACGCCTCGAGGTGACGACCGGAGGGGCAACTCCACCACGATCCACCGCCCTACCGAGGACTACAGGCCGCAAGGCTTTGCGCGGAGGACGCAGTCCGTATGTACAGCCAAGTGAGGCGAGCGGGCGGCGATCAAGGATAGAGCCGAGACTTGATGCCGAGGGTCTCCAGAACCATCGTGGCGAGCACCTTTGTAACTACAGTACAGGACGCTGGCAAGCTGGGTACGCAGGGATTGTATAGCACAGCACAGCACAGCACAGCACAGCACAGCACAGCACAGCACAGAACGGCATAGCACAGAACGGCACAGAGCAACAGAAACACGGTCCCAACTGCCGCATAACGCCGGGCGACGGGATCATCGGGACCCGCAATACCCACCAGCAAGGTCTGTGACTGCGGAAGCCGCCGTCATCTCGTGGACAACGGGGAGAGTGCCAAACCTAAGGACCGGCGCCGTCGAGCGGGACCAAGGTCGGCTGGCTTCGCAGTGGAGGCGACCCTTGAGCCAGCTGACGGCGACGTCGTCCGCTACTATGGCGTACCTGATTGGGGGAGACTGCGTGAGACCTCTGCCGTGGAGGCGTTGAGGAGCTGTACTGAGAATGCTGCGCTTTGCGACTGGGACTGGACTCGGACTGCGACTGCGATTCACATGGGCGCGGAGCAAGAGCGAGACACGGCATCGGAGATAGTACTCGCGACCAGATCGAGAGAGAAGCAGACATCAGACAGGAGGAGAGAAAGCGAGAGAATAGCGCCCCAGCGAGAACAAGAACCGAGAGCAGCCAGAGACAACGAAGAGACGAGACCGAACCAGACAGACTGGAAACCCCCCCGCCGCAAACTGGCCTTCGCAACTGTCCAAGGGCGCAACGTGACGGATGCCACCGTTCAGTTTGCTGCCGGCAAGCAATGCAACAACCGGCACCAGCAGCCGGCCACAAGCCAAACCTGAAGACCGGTCGCGTCCGGGCTGAGTGAGGAGGGAGGAGTGAGGCCTGGAGAGAAAAAAATTCGAGATTGGATACTAAGCCCAGGGATTCCCCCGGCTGGCCTTCAACCATCAACGAAAGCTGCGTCCACGCCCCCTCCACCTCCGTCCAAGCTCCAAGCTCCCCAGCACCGGCGCCTCTCTTAGCGTCTGGAGACCCTTGTCGAGATCCCGCGTTCCAATGCCACACCCACGTCCCTAAACTCGACCTCACGTCTCTGTTTGAAAAGAAAGCATCTCCAAAGATGAGACCTGACAGCGACCGCCGATGACAAGGCCGCAGAAGCAACGCTGCTGGGGCTTTGGGGCCTTGTGTCTGTTTGAGTCCTTGTCACTGATGTTTCATTGCTCTCTGGTCCTACTCCTACGCCTACGCCTACGCCTCTGCGGACGGGACGCCTTCTCCTTGTCCTCTGGCCAGCGGCCGCCAGACGCGCCGCAAACCCAGCAAGTTGGCATCTCGAGCAGATCAATGCCGCAGGCATTTTCGAGAGGGACTTTCCGGGGCAGAAGCACCTTGTTGGGGACACTCAATTGTCTCTTCTGCGGCTACGAGGTGCCAGACCGAAGACCTGCTATCAAAACGACGGGCCAGGCACAGTCTTTCGCAGCCCAGCCTGGACAACAAAAAGACTAGACATGGGTCTACTCGTTGAACCCCCTTCCCCCTCCCCTCCCCCCAAAGGCAAGCCACTTTCTCGCAGAGTCCCGGAAACTCCATCTTGACCCTGGTCGTACCGTCCTTGACTAGGTAGCCATCCCAATCCCATCCCACGCCCCTTGTTCCACACCTAGTGCCTGCCTGTGGGGGGTTTGATTCTTAAGAGCTTGCTAGAGTCCACATCCCAAGCCCAGCAGAATGACGAGACTTGGGTCACCTTTCTGCTGGTATCCCGGAGCCTGGTCACAGAGGTACCAGACCTGCAGACCCGCCTTAGAGAGAGGATCTCCGAGGTTTACCGCTCGATTGGCTCCAAGAGATTTGACCCATGCCGCGCATCAAGCTGTCTCGCACATCGGATATATGTACTTGGACCTCGCTCCCAGATCTCCAACCTTCCAGTCGATCCGTCTCACACCAACCTCGACAGTCACCACACCCAAGCCTCCTCACGACACCATCTTTCTTCTTCACTTACATATATTACCGTGACTCTTTTACCTTGGTCACAACTTCTTTACCTCGTGGTTTCACTTCCTCCGCCACAACTCTTTCAGAGTCCCATTCGATCAATCCTCTGAGAAACAACCACACCTGCACAACAACTCTCCTCGTTTCTCCTCCCAGGAACTCACCACTCCATTTTCACTTGTCAGTCCTGCTCTTGAAGCAAGGCTGACTCGACCGCCAAACTGGCTCTTACCGCCCAAGCCACAGGTCCCCCCAACTGGGGACGCTGGCCCCAGCAACTTCACGGGGACTATGCCATGATGGAAGGCCCAGCGATGCTGCCCTTTGACTCTCGAACCGCCTCTTCTGCGCCTCTCCAGCGACCCCTTATGGCCCCGCACTACGTGGTCACCAATCCCTACAGCTCCGGCCCCATGAACAGCCTCACAGCGCCTCACTACCAGGCTCCCAACCCGTACCAGTTTGGAGGTTACCACGGCCCGCCTACCCCCCCCCACCAGTCTCCATCCTTCAAGCAGGAATACCATGACCGCCGAGTGATGGGACCCGACAACGACAACGGCCGAGCCTTCTCCTACGCTCGGGAATCGAAGCCAAACCTGTACCCAGAGCAGGCACCCTCCCCCGCCAGGAGCGACTCGCAGGCGTCCACGACTCGATCCAGCTGCTCGAACCCGTCTCTGTGCTCCAAGACCATTACCTCTAACGCAACCCTCAACCCCGAGCACCAGGTCAACTTTGAGACTGAAGTAGACGTGCTGATGAAGGCCATCCAAAAGAAGGCGGAGAAGGAGGCAAAAGTCACACAACCACTCACTCCTGGCATGTCGCCTGTCTCCGATGTCGCCTGCTTGGACCATGCAACTCCCGCTCAAGGAGATCTCAAGCCGGCTCGTAAGCGATACGCCTGCAGCGGCCCCAACTGCAGGAAGAGCTTCACTCAGAAGACCCATCTCGACATCCACCGCCGAACCCACACCGGCGACAAGCCCTACGTAAGTCGATTCCAGCAACTTCAGAGTTTCAAGAAACTGACATCCGTAGAACTGCGACTTCCCTGGCTGCAAGCTCACTTTCTCCCAGCTCGGAAACCTGAAGGTATGACACTTGGTTCATCTCACAACGGACAAGAGACTGACGGAACGAAATTAGACCCACAGGCGTCGCCACACTGGTGAGCGACCCTACTCTTGCGAGCAGTGCGGCCGAAGATTTGCGCAACGGGGCAATGTCCGAGCCCACGAGCAAACCCACCAGGGACTCAAGCCTTTCATCTGCAGGCTGGATGATTGCAACAAGACATTTTCTCAGCTGGGAAACATGAAGGTACGGGCTTGTCGCTTTCTGTTGCATTGATAATGATGCTAACTAACCCGCAGACGCACCAGAACAACTTCCACAAGACCACGCTCAAGATTCTCACAACCAGGTTCGCCCAGATGCTCTCCTCGGGCGAGGACATCCCTGAGGATGACCGCGAGCTCTTTGAGTACTTTGCTACACACTACAAGAACAGCAACAAGGGCATCAAGGGACGCGGCAAGGCTCGCGCCGTAGCTGAACGCAAGGTGAAGGTGGCTCCTCAGCCGCCGCCCGCCGCTACCACTACCACTACTGCTACCACCACTACTCAATACCCTCTCCCTCAGATCCCTCCTCCGCAGCAAGTTCATCACCAGCACCAGCAACACCATGGGTTGACCCACCCGGGCAGCCTGGCAGCGTACAGCATGAGCCGTGGTCCCCCTAGCATCATGAACAACATGCACCGGGAGCCACATGCTGGCGGTTACGAGATGTTTGAGATGGAAGGAGAGCATCATTCCGTCCAGAACTCTAGCGCCAGTGGCATGCTTTACGAGGAGGACCACACCCGGGAGATGGCCTTCAATGAGCGCATTTACTGAACAACTCACATAACGACAACATCATGATTATCACGAACTACCCAGGCATTTATCGAGCGCCCACTGGCTTCGCAGCAAAGAGGCACAAAAAAAAAAGACGTCCGGATTAATCAGCGGATCGGGTACTCGAAGGTTTAAGCACGACCAAGAAGTCGGCAAATCAGCATGACTGTTTTTTATTATTTCCCTTTTAGCTTGTCAACATTTGGAGCTGGCGGTGTGCTCCTGTTACATTTAGCAACAGGAGGAAAATACAAAAAACGACAGGGGATGTCAACGGAGTCCGAGAACGGGACGCTAGGCTAATTAAGAACCAGCGAATGGGGTGGGTTCTTTTCTTCTCTTTTTGCTTTCCCTTGGTTCGAAAGTATCTGCTTTCGTGGTTGGTTGTCTGAACATTCTTGCACACTTGCCCCCCCTACTTGGGGCATGATACCAATATTCATACATAAACACTTCCATTTGTTAGTGGCTTTGTTCTTGCGCTACTTTTTGTCTTGTACAAGAGCGGAGGTCTGTTCTGAATTTTTCATTATTCTAATCATTGGACTTGGGTTGGAGCGTTTGTCTGTTAGTCTGGATGGATGAGGAGCGAGTATTGGATGGGGTGGCTTGGCTTGTGGTCCCATCAGTGGACTTGTCCATTGACTAATTGGTCTGGACTCAGTACTTGGGGAAAAAAGCGGTCTCAACCGCGAAAGGCTTTTTGGTTTTCAGCTTTGATTTTTGTTGGGTTGTTTTATGTGTGCGCAAGGGAGGGTGTTATCCCAGCTGGAGCGAGGGCATTGCATTGCATCACGGGGTTACTAGACCCCCTCAGGAGCGTTGGTGCATGGCATTGGAGTTTCTAGACTCAACGGAACGGAGCATCTGGGTGGACGGCACGGGAGGGTGGTTAGGCGAGCGAGGCATATTGACCCATGAAGACACCTGGTTCTTGGTGTCGTTCACAAGTGCCCCGGTATTCACTTTAGCTGAATTGAAGAAAGCACTGTTATTCTTTATAAACTTGCGCAAGTCACCATGTCCTAGTCAGAACGGATCTGAATGCATGATCCTGGAAATAACATGGGTTCTGGGCCGGCAGCGTTGGAGCTCCTCCAACCAGTCAACTCCACGCACGGGGGCTTGTTGGCGCAAGACGCTTGTTGAGCCCTAACTTGGGAACTAGGGACAGGCGGCCACTTTCTACGCATGCACCGAGCGGACCGGATCGAGACTCTGACGAAGGAGGATATTCAAACGGGTTGGCGCGTGGTTTGGGGAGCAGGAGGGGGGGTCAGACGCCAGACGAAACAGAAGGGAGAGAGGGAGAAGAA